>VCJI01001027.1:7904-18317 GCA_024139395.1 Backusella morwellensis
TGTGTTTGATGTACAATAAAATCATTAGGAAGAACGTAATAATCCACACCCGAAATGTAAAGCTCATAAAGACATGCAGCCTTATTGGAGCCATAACCCGAGAAGCGTTCATCACACCAGGGTGATCCTTGGTTCTTAAAGATAACATAGGGTTCATAAGAGTGCTGGTACCCTGTGACCTCATAAATATCCTGGGCATTCATCCAATGCTCATAATCGGTAGGAGCATGGCCGGGCTGCCAGAACGAGTGAAACATCTCAATATCATGCTCCTCGACTCTTTTCAAGAGCTTTTGCTTGTTCATGGGGAAATTGCGGAAATCAAGACCGTCCTCCTGTCGGGCATATTCAAACGCAGGGATGACGAGAGCAGCATCACCAGACTCCAAGAGCTGCATCGCTTTTGGGTTGTTGAGAACAGATGTCCTGAAATCAGTACAAGGATAAAAATCAATATCAAGCATCATGACGTATTCGGTGCGTGCAAAGAGTTTGGCAATGTTGCGCCAGAGATTCAACTCGCGGTCAAAATCGTCGCGGATGATGTGGATATCCACGTATTTGCGCATATTGACGTTCTTTTCCATGGCTTGCTGTAAGAGATCAAGGGTATATTCTCCTTCTTCGTCATCTGAAATGTGAATGGTGGTAGAGATTGGTCCTATTGGTATATTTTTAGTACTTTGTTATTTTTAAAAAGGATGATTAAAAAAGGGAAATTTCCTCTTTTTACCTTTGTACCTGGTAGCGAGTCTTGCCAAATTAGGAATGCGATTTCTAGTCACAAGTGTCACAATGGTGATATCTTGGTTGACGAATCCCTCCTCTGCCTTGTAATAGTAGGGAATGATTTGTGATTGATCTGAATAGGAAGACAAGGAAAATGATTTCGATAAGATCGTTTCGATAGGTAATTGATGTGCTGCACCTATTTGTTTGTAAATGTATATAAAATCATAAATATTTGTTCTATAGATTATAGCCTATTTTTTTTTCTCTTTTTTATATACCATTGTTATCCATCCAACTAAAGTGTGTAGACATTCTTGTATTGGAAACATCGTAAAAAAGAGCCCTTCTATTGATACGGGTGGTTTGGTTTGTATAGAATCGTGCAAAAATCGCGGTGATGGCTGCAAATGATATCACTGCGAGTATTAATGGACCTCTACGTCTCAAGAATGTCTGGAATGATGCACTCATCTATTATTATTATTATATTTATCTATGATATATTTTACAAAGGGGTGGAATAAAGTAACAACAAAAAATAGAGAGAGAGAAAAGAATAAAGCGAGAAAACCAAGAAGAAAAGACTGTTGTTTATATATGTTTTTCACCACTTCTAAAAATAATATAAAAAAAACAACCATGACTTTACGTTACACGAAATGGTGTTTTTAACGCACTAAGCCTATTTCTAACGTTTTGCTATTTTGTAAAATGTATTTTGGGAGGGCTTGCGATGCATGATTCCGTGCAACTCCGATTGTGAAGAGTGCTCGTTACAAAAAAGGAGATTATCTGTTTTTTTTATAAAAATATAAGCCTCACCTTAATTGCTTTTCTTACCAAACAAAATAGTTTGTTATTTGTTCGAGTGTGTCCAATTAAATGATGATTTTACGTGGTAAAAAATGGCAATGCTTGTTGTAATGTAATAAATTAGAACCCAGTGTTTTTGTATACTACTAGATGATTGTGAAGGAAATGCTTGACCTTCTTTTCTTTTATTATAAAGCTATTTTTATTCTTATAATTAATGTTAGAAACCTGTCTTTTTTTTTTTTTAATATAACTTACATTACACCTTTTGATGTCATAAAACACCTTTTGACATAGGAAAAAAAAAGACTTTTTGTCAACTGTGGCTGATTTGAAGTAGGTATTATATTCCATATTCAGTAGCTTCTCTTTCAATACAATTTGTACAAAATTTGAAGTATAAATTATATGGTTTATTAAACTAAGCTAGCTTTTTTGGATTATGGTTTATCCCATTTACTGCTGCTTGTCTTTTTGAAACACTTTTTTATATATCACATTAGCAATTTTTAATATCAGATTTTCTCTTTTGTTTTACTGCTTTAGATTCAACAAATTTGACAGCATCAGACAAAAATTAAAATGGTAACCAAACCCAACAAAGCTAGTTTATTTTCTTAGCTTTCTAAAACACTACATAGGAGGTATATGTGTACTTTACTTTCCCTTTGATGACTGATTTAGTTTATGAAAAGATGAGATGGGAAAATTTATTGACTGGGGTCATTTATTATATTGAGGATTTTTTACTTTTATCTTGGCAAGTTTTATAAAATTATATTTTATGAAGTCATCTTTGATAAAAGTGTTATAAATCTGGCTTTTAATCAAAGGATACCATTAACGATAATAAAGTGAAAGCGAGAAATAAAAGGAAGATACTAAGAGTTCTACAAGATGGCATTTTTCTGTATAAATCCAGTGTTTTTTTTTCCTTACTGAAGAAAAAACAGGTTTTTCTTATTGTTCTTTGATACATTTTGTATACATATTTAAACATCTTTGGTTAGTTTACATTTTCGGTTTGTCTTAAGTAATACGCTTTGGATGAATTCAGGGAACAACAAAACCATCAAAAAAAGAACTTTTAGTATACTTTTGAGAGGTTATAATTTCTAAATTTACATATTTCAAAACTCGTTTTAGTAAAAAAATAAATAAATAAATAAAAAAGTATAACCTGTGACAAGCGTCTTCCTTTTCTTTAATATTATATAAAAAACAATCAGTACTATATCCTAGCACTACTTCTTTATAATGGATTTTGATTACTTTATGGTATACAGATAAGTAAAAAAATAATAAAAAGATAAGTGGTGTTATCTGCATTACTTCACTGCAATGACCTGATATACGTTCTCACATGATCATCAAGCCAAATACAAGCCATCATTTGAACACAGAGGCAAAGACTCGTGAGCAAGTTTTTTTTTTAATAAAAGTTTTTGGGTTTTTAAAACAAGTGATGAACTGTTGTTTATACGACAAGCGTACAAAATCAAAAAATAAAAAACAGGTATAAAAATAGATCTTACTCTGATACATTATCGTTGAATTCAAATGTGATAGTTGCTTGAACTTACTAGGGATTGTGAAAGTTTTTTTTTTTTTTTATCAATAATAAAATAAATAACTCTATCTTACTTTAAAAAGAGAAAGAGAGTGAGCACAATCAAAGAATCCTTGGATATTCCTATCATCTTGGAAAAACAGGACCACGTTTCAATATCAAGGCTTTTTTAAGTGATAGGACCTATTTTTATATATATTTTGTATACACAGTCAAACGTGAGAGACCAAGATATTTATACGCATAATGACGATACCCTTTTGTTTTCAAGATCCTGGAAACCCTTCTGTTGAATATATGCTATTATTATGCCTCACCTTCTCAATTTATTCGGGTACATTACAAAAAAGTGTTGATCCGGGGAGTCACATCTGTCCCGCGAAAAAGCCGCTTTATCCCCTTTTAAACGTTCAAGATCGGTAAAATCCTATTTTATACAGATGAGACAAAGGTTTTCATGTCTCTTTAATAAAATGATACGAATGGATTGGACATCTTATTAGAGTCACAATCTGTATTTTTTTTAGAGTGAAATAACTCTCTCGCATCTTGTATAATACTGTTATTCTCCTATTCAGTCAATGTATCTTACATTTCAATTGCTTTCTTTATCATAGGATAATATAACGTAAATGGATTACATAGCTCACCATCATTCAATGATATAGATTAAACCAAGTTCTTCTTTTTAATAAAAAGTGCTACTCTGCTAAAAAAAACAGGTTTCAGGAACAAGATTTAGATCAATTCATTTTTGATATTCAAGCAAGATGGATGTACCTATTATTTATAGCTCGTACATATATTTTTATGCTAAATCTATAGAAGATATACTTGAGCTAATTAAAGCGCTTATTTTTGTTGGTAGATTCTAATATTCTAATTCTAAAGTACCTTTCCCAATTCAGTCGCCTTTTCAAAGCTGTTCTTTTTTCACTTTATCGTCAACGTGTTTTATTTGATTATTATGCATTATCGTTCAAGTAATTTATATTTCTCCAAGAATAAAAGATAGTAACTCTCAGAATAGAATACATTGTGTATGTGTTTATGTATCAGTAGACATAAACAAAAAGCAGATCCAACATCCATCGGTGTTCCTTTTTATTTTTATTTTTGCTTCTTTAAATAAATTGAAAAGGCGTTTCATAATATCACCAAACTGATTTTTCCCATAGTTATTACATTCGGTTAAAGATAAAGAACTTACATCATTGTTTGTCTTCATCTGTAAATCTTCTGTTTTTGTTTGCTTGCATAATTCTAGAAGTAATCTTTTACCATTTTTTCGTTTGGCTATACGTTTGTTACAGAGGGACATTTTCCTTTTAATGGATTATACAACCTTTGTTGCTATACACAATACTTCTTAGTTCTGTCATCCTTTCTACGGCACAATGATAGTAAATAATTACAAGCAAAAATACTATATCTTGTAATTTTAGTTTCACATGTTTCCAAAGTCGAGAAACATTTTAATAGGTATTCTTTGTGAATTGTTTCTAAGGAATTGACGCTCAATTGATTATTTGTATGATGTACTATACATAAACCTTCAAAAGACTCTTTATCTTTCTTTTATCTACAATAGCTATCTATATTGGATCTCAGGTTGATGAAATTACTACGTTTCTACTAATTTGAAAGCGTGTGTATTTTCACTTCATGTATTATTATAAATTAACTACTCTAATCAACTCGTATTATAATCCAAGACTCAATGATGCTATCATTTGTGCAAGTTCTATTTACTCATCTAATTTTATACTTTGGAGATTTTAGAGTAAAATACGATTACGTTTTCTATTTGTAAAATGACCCTTAGGCTAAGTCTTGTAGACACAAATAACAGGTGTCACGAGAGAAAAAGTTTCTTGATATCAGCATACTTTGGTTGAACAGTAGAAATATTTTTATGTGTATGTTTGGATCAGTGATTTTGATCCCTCTGTTATAAAGATTAACCTTAAAGTTATAATTACTAAAAGTTTCAAGATTTAAATTGTATAATATAAATAAATGATAGAAAAGTGCCACAATCAACTCTAGTTCAGAGTTAAATTAAGAGAAAAGAAAAAATAGAAGTCGATGCTATATATAGCACATAATGGTTAACAACTGATCCTGTAAAATAGCTATATATTTTTCTTGGAATGCGACATCTACTCGAAAAATACAAGGAAGAATGGTTATCCCTTTACAATTAGCATGAATCTACAATGGTCTGAGAATTAAACTATATTAATACCAATGCATATTTTGAAATTGCCCTTCTATTACAAAATCACTGAACAGTTAAAAGGATATGCTATATATAAATTAATTGTTTTTTTTTACGCGATTAGTCTAACCTCTAAACATTTTGGCTGATACCCAGCACTGCCACTGTGGCACACGCAATAAAGAACAAAAAAGAAAGAGTGACGTCTCCGAGCGACGTGTGTATATTAACACTATTTGTTTATTATTTTGTTTTTGCTTTTTCCTTTCGATTATTAAACAAATAAATAAACCAGAAACCATCCCCGGGGAAAATGTCGTCTAATCACTATAGTCTTGCTACAGCTGACCGAAAATCTCAAAACTACATGGATCAACTCAACAAAGCTGATCAAGAAACCAATCCTTTTTATGATTCTACAAGTGTTGCATCCCGCCCAGCCCAAAAGATCGCCAATGATATTGGCAATATGGTATCTAGTACGTTGAGCAAGCCAGCATCTCAGGCTCAACAAGACTCTATTTTTAAGGCTAGCTATCAGTCAGGAAAACCCTGATTGGTTCTTTGCCCCTTTACCCTCTACTCAGAAGGGTGATTGTACTAATATTTGGTTACGAATAAATAATATCTTTTTATTCAATCCAAAATAAACAGAGTCTTATTTTAAGTATCATCTAAATAAATATATGTAAAAACATCTTTACATATGATTTTTATGAACAAATTAAAATACTTTCCCGAGTAGTTTCAGAACCCTATAATTTCCAGATAAAATAGAAGGAATCCAAAACACATATATAACCTATTGTACCTTGGTTCCTCCTGTTCATTATTCCGTCTGCAGTCATTTCAGGCCAATCATAATTTCACAATCACCAGAAACTCGCGTTGAGTCGTTGTACTTTTGAGAAGATTTCAATTTGTGAATGGTGTAAACAACACTAAAAAATGATATTGGATGATTTATATGACATGCTATTATATAGAAATATCGCTTGTAGATGTAAAAGTTTTTATTATGTTATTATTGGTACTTCTAAAAAAAATAGTGATCAAATACACTTATCACGCAAAGGAAATCTAAAAGAAAGTACTAAGCCAATCATCAACCTGGAAATTAAACAGTTTTCTCATCCTGATATAAATTGTGAGGCTCGGCGTAAACCCATAAATTCACAGGTCTTTTACTTTTCTCTTTCTTAATTACATGTCTTAAAGTAAAGAATTAGGATGTAGAGGTTTTTTTTTTTTCAGAGAAAACCCATTTAAATCTCCAAAAGAAGAGACATCTCGAGACACTTTTTCATCTTTATTCTTCTTTAATAAAATACTGCAAGATATGTTATTCTTGTTCTATTATTTTGAATGTCTGTCAAATTTGCTAAAACTTGCATCTCTTCATGCTATACTACTTTCCGTGTCTGTATCGAACCTAAATATTAATCGACCAAATAGTGCTTCGCTATCATTTAAAGTATACAGAATACATATAAACGAGCAAAAATTATTTCATTTACGAATAATTATGATACCAATGCAAATACTTCATAATTCAATCATTATTGTTATCATAGTAAAAACATCAAGTTGTATTGTGTGTTGACATGCATATATATATATAGCGTACTTTAAAATTCAGACAGTTTGCAGTCAGCGAATGCATCATAAGAAAAACAAATATTAATCGTAATAAAAACGATATATTGTTAAAGTAAAGAAATATACTCTTTTCTTCTTTTTCTATTTTTTATTTCATTCCAAATAAAATGGTACTTCGGCTATACCGTCTACTACACACTATTTCTTCTCCAATTATTTTAGCATCAACCTTTTAAATCAGTTAGGTGGTACAAAAATAAACGCATCAAAGCGAAAAAGTTCAAACAAGTTCTAGTATATATTGTCAATTTTTTGATAAGTAAATAAGATCTTAAATCTATGATAATATTAAGAGAGGAAGGATTTCATTTATTTGTTGGTTTTCCTTTATAAAATGATATCGTATCTTCAGTTTATCCACTTACGTGATGTAGAATTTTGAGTGAATAAAGAAAACAATGCCTATACATAAACAATAAACAAATAAAAAGATAGAATAAAAGAATGGCTAAAAACACAACAATCTAGAATCTCAATCTTTTAAATCTATGTTTTTATTGCTAAGGAGACAAAAGTTAAAGCTCTCTACAACGATATGAACACGAGTGTGGTAAGTTCAGTGACTAACTAATTTGGAAGTAGATATTTATTATGATTAAATGCTTCAATCAAAATGCCATTATTGCTTTGTTTTCCTATTGGTTATCCAGATTGTAATCATGTTTTATTCTGCGTTCAAAGTCTCTATTTTTGTATTTACCAGTATTTTCAAAATCAGATTCTGGAAGCACAACTTGACTAAATGGAGTAAAGTTGTAAAATGTCTAAAATGTTTTTGATAGATGGAGACCTACGTAGAATGATGGAGAAGTTTTTACTTTTGTAAACAGCGGTTGTTTATGATGAAATGATATTAAAATATTATTTAATTTAAGGTGTGGCGCGATATGTTCTGGTTTTGATTAAAAGACATTCTTTAGAAGTATAAATCATATCGGATAAGCGTCCTTTGCGTTATAAAAAGATAGGATATCATACAACACATACATTTACTTTTCCTTTTTGCTTCCACCTTTTTTACGAGCACATTTACGTTAAGGAGAACTATAGGTTGCTCCATATAACACATTGTGACCTTATAAGAACTATAGACTCCATCACATGTTTTTTTTGTAGAAGTAATATTAAAAAATAAAATAAACCCCAACGAAGGAGTATGTTTATTGTATTATTATACAAATAACCATATTGCTTCATTTTTATTTAGAATACCGTCACTGCAAGTTGTCTTTCAAAGCTTGCAATGAGAAATAAAAACAATAAAGAAATAAAACCCAACCTTATATATATGTCATAATGTCATATAATCAGGTGATAATTATATATGAATTCAGAATGAGACAGAATATAAGAGAAAGAAGACAAATGGAGAGGGGGAGAGAGTTTATATAAATGTACACATAGTAGATATAGATAAACATAGATAAATATAGATAGATCGTTATTATGTATACATAAACAATAGAACGGTGTTGGCTATAAATCGATACTATATGTGTCATAGGGCCAGTCAAAACAGCAAGATCTACTCTTTTTTTTTATATATACAACTCAGTGCCTCGTGCCATTTTGTTTATTTTTTAACTTCACTGTCAAAACAGTTGAAGCATGTGATACTAAATGACTCTGTTATCCTTATTGTTGTTGTTAACACATCGGCTTGAGCTATTTCATAAAAATAGATGAAAATACAACAAATAATTCTCTTTTTTCATCAAGTTGCCTTCTACGAAATGCGTCGATTACTAAACTAACAATCCAAGATCGCTGTAACCGCCCTTTTTTTGGTCATAATATTTTAAGCACATTTTCAGATACAGCATTTAATGAATACCTGTTATTACTAGTGCCTTTTTCTTCCTTTTATTACTTTTTTTATTTTCTTTATTTTTATTTTTTTTATTTTTTATTTTTTATTTTAAACTATTGGAAGACATAACATAAGAAAAAGACAGAAACATTCAACAAAGCGTCCTGAAAAAACACTTTATTGGATTTTCCTCTTTTCCTTGATTATTATTCAATAGAAAAATAAAGAATCATCATCTTTGTACGATTACTTTTTTTTTTTAATTTTTAACTTTAATTCGATTCAGAAAGAGTAAGACGCAAATTATAATCATAGCAACAGTTACCATAGCAACAACTAACAAATCGCCCTTCATTGAATTACGTTAAAACATAGATGAGTGGAGGTGGAAATATTAAAGTCGTAGTTCGATGTCGTCCCTTGAATTCAAGAGGTAATTTTGATTTCACTTCCAATGGCAAAAGTAAACAAAGAAAGTCAACGCTTTATTTTAGAGCTTGCTCGTGGTGCAACCTGTCTTATTCGAATGGACGGAGCTCAGACTATTATCACTAAACCACCGGATCACAAAGGAAAAGATTCAGAAGACGTCAAGGCATTTACGTTTGATAAATCCTATTGGTCCGCAGATAAAAACGACCCACACTATGCAGATCAGGAAATGGTCTATAGCGATATGGGAGAGGACCTGTTGAATCATGCTTTTGATGGTTACAATTGCTGTATTTTTGCCTGTAAGTAGTAGTCATCATTATATGTATGTGTGCGTGATAAGTAACCTCCTTATTTTCTCCTTTTTTTGTATTTCTTGTTGTTATTATTGCACATACACAGATGGTCAGACAGGTTCAGGAAAATCATACTCGATGGTAAAATAACTTCGTAAAGAATAGCACCAGTTTGAATCCATTGATCAATCAAGGCAATAAATAACACTTTTTTTATTTTAGATGGGTTATGGTGAAGACAAAGGTATCATTCCAAAGACTTGTCAAGAATTGTTCGATCGTATCACAAGTAACACCGACAGTAACCTCAAGTATCGAGTGGAAGTATCTTATATCGAAATTTATAACGAAAAAGTGAGGGATTTATTGAACCCTAAAAATAAGGGAAACCTCAAGGTCCGTGAGCACCCTTCCACAGGCCCCTATGTCGAAGATCTATCGAGACTCGTTGTCAACTCCTCAGACGGTATCAACAATTTGATGGACGAAGGAAACAAAGCCAGAACTGTTGCAGCAACAAACATGAACGAAACTTCTTCGAGATCCCATGCTGTCTTTACTGTATTCTTAACACAAACACGTTTAGATGAAACAACAAAACTCGAAACAGAAAAAGTCGCTCGTATCAGTCTTGTCGATCTTGCGGGAAGTGAAAGAGCAAATAGCACAGGTGCCACAGGTGCCCGCCTTAAGGAAGGTGCAAATATCAATCGATCCTTGACTACCCTCGGTAAAGTTATTTCCGGTCTTGCTGATCAGTCTATTGCTGAGTCTACGAAGAAGAGTGGAAAAAAGACAAAGGAAGTCTTCATTCCTTATCGTGATTCAGTACGTTTACAAATTATATACGACTCGAATAGCAAAAAAAAAAAAAAAAAAA
>VCJI01001027.1:18327-29233 GCA_024139395.1 Backusella morwellensis
CTATATTATATAGGTGTTAACTTGGCTACTGAAAGATTCCTTAGGAGGTAACTCCAAAACAGCAATGATTGCAGCCATCTCACCTGCTGATTATGACGAAACACTCAGTACTCTTCGTTACGCCGATCAAGCAAAGAAGATTCAGAACAAGGCTGTTGTCAATGAAGACCCTAACGCCAAGATGATTCGTGAACTTAAAGAAGAATTATCCACGCTACGTGATCGTTTGATGGTATATGCACCCGAGGTTGTAGAAGAACTCGCTTCCAACAGTGCATACAAACAAACTAAACAACAGGGCAATCAGCAGGATGGCAGTGTAACCCCTATCCCTACCCGATCTGTCATTACAAACGCCAATCAGGTTCTCGAAATCGTTGACGAAAAAGGAGAAAAGAAAAAAATGACCAAACAGCAAATCGTTGATCAATTGGCGAGCTCCGAAAAACTACTTGCTAATTTGAACGAAACCTGGGAAGATAAGATGAAAAAGACAGAACGGATTCATCAAGAGCGTGAAAAAGCATTGAAGGAGTTGGGTATCACCATTGATAAGAACGAAATGGGTATCTACACTCCAAAATCCATGCCATTTATTGTCAACCTCAATGAAGATCCTCTCATGTCTGAATGTCTCATGTATCAGATAAAGACCGGAAAAACAAGAATTGGCCGCCAGGACGGTTCGAGCCAATGCGAGATCCGCCTTAGTGGTTCGAATATTCAGGATGAACATTGCTGGTTCGAATACGACAATGGAACTGTTACACTCTATCCCAATACAAAGCTAGATGCAATGACCATGGTGAACGGCAATCTTATTGACACTCCTCACCTGCTTAAAACTGGATATAGAATCATTTTGGGTCACCATCATATTTTCCGTTTCAATAATCCTGAGGAAGTACGAAAAGAGCGTAACGACTTGATGAGACAGGCAACAGCCAGCGCATGCACCAATAGATCTGATGATGATGAATCAGCAGAAGTGGCAGCAGTAACAAATGGCTCTGCAGATGTCATGGACTGGAACTATGCACGACTTGAAGCAATGCGTAATCAATATGCTTCCGAAGCTAATTTCAGCGGCTTGAAGGATGATGAAATTGAAAAGCTGTACGATGACATTGGCCGTATACGTCAATCGAGAAAATCACGTGCTGACAGTCGCCTAGACGATTATGACGATAATGACTCGAGTGCATCTACCCATCGTTTATCTGCTGCAGTCACTCTTTTTGAAGAAGGTAGCGTCTGTACTGATGCAACACTTGTCTCCCAAAACGAAAAGATTCAGGAGAAGATCAAGGATGTCAAAGAAAAGCATCAAAAGGAGCTTGAATCACAACGTAACTTTTATGAGGCAAAACTCAGCCATATGTCATCTATGCAATTCGGAATGGACTCTTACTCACCTCACCAAGTCAAATTAATTCGTCGTGTTATCGATCGTTGGAAGCGCCTCCATTATGTCACCATGGCAGAAGTTGTACTAACCCACGCTGTTTTATTAAAGGAAGCCAATATCATTTCACGCGAATTAAGTAAAGACGTCACTTACCAATTCAGCGTTATCGAAGAAGGATTCACTCAGTTACAGTCTTATTGGGAGGAAATGGGTACTCTTCAACAGTATGATGATGAATCTGACGATGATGATTTGATTAGCAGTACCAAACCGTGTATCGGTATTCGTGTGTTGGATCGAAAGAACCAATGCGTTTATGTCTGGTCGATTGAAAAGCTTAAAACACGACTCAATAAGATGCGCAACCTAAGACAGTATGTTGACCGTCCTCAGTACCGTAAACACTTTAATTGGGAAGACCCTTTTTATGAAAGCCCCAGTCCAAAGTACTCCTTTATTGGTAGCGCTGCAGTTTCTATTCGTAACCTGCAGCACCAGCAAGCATTTGAAAGCACTGTTGATGTACGTTGCCGTACAACGGGTCAAATCAAGGGCCAGCTACGTCTCCTGGTTTCTCCTATTGCGCGTTCAGGTCAATCTGAAGAACGCCATGATATGGTCCTTCAACTTGGCCAGCAGCTCTTGTTTGAAGTGCGTCTTTTAGAATTGACAGGCATTAATGAAACTGATTTTACCGGTGTTCATGTACAGTTCAGATTATCATCCTTTGGTGCCCCCCGCACAAGTGCTGAAAAATTGTTTGCAACCGATCCTTCCCGAGGTTTTGGTACAGGTCCCATCTCATTAGACTACAGCCAGACTCTTTCTGTCGTTGTGACACAGGCGTTACTAGATACGCTCAATCATGGTAATGTTGTCTTTGAGGTGTATGGTATGGCACAGCCCCGTGTGCTTGCTCAGTATGAACGATGGGATGATCAACGCGAGAAACCTCAACTTTCTGAGTTGATGGCTCCGCCCAAGAATACTGTTTTAAATACACCCTTATGCAGTTCACCTACGGAAATTCATGTAGAACGTCGCCCAGAAGAGGAGCTATTAGCCGCTGAACGGCATGATGTCTTGGCATGGGTTCAAATTGGTGAATTGATGCCCAATGGTAACTATACGCCAGTACAGGTTGTATCTCAGACTTCGTTGGATAGAGGTGCCTTTACGCTTCGACAGGGCCTCCAACGCCGCATCACCATCACGCTATCGCACACCTCAGGGCGCCAGTTTGCGTGGAACAAAATCTCAAAGGCCGCCATCGGCCAAGTTCGACTTTTAGACTCCAAGGGTCGCATCATTACTTCTCCTGCACATGAAGATATTGAGATTCGGATGTTATCACAGCAGCAAGTACACTACAAGAACGATGGTACCAGCCAATTGATTGCACAGGGTGCTTGGGATTCATCTCAACACGACTGTTTGTTTCTCAATAGATTGACGGCAGCCAATACGCGCATTCTACTTAATCTCAAATGGGAAATTGAGGTAGAGAAATGTTCAAAGCCAATCACATGTCAAATGGATATTGCTGTACGGATCCAGGGCCGAGATGCCTCCTCTTTTGGTCTCAGAAAGCTACTAGGCTCTTCAAAGTACATGAACAAGTGCAGCTCCGTCTTTTTAATTCATTTGAGACCACCCATGACTCGTCGTGTTAGCCAACTGTGGCGTTTGAATACTGCATCAAAAACCATTCCTGGTGAAGAACTTTTAGGTTCGTGGAGACCAAGGGGTGTTTCACTTGTGACGGATCACAGACACATAAAGGAGCGTATTGAACGCAGAGAACAGGTTACCGCCATCGCTCAATTACTCATGTTAAGAACTGCTCGATCACAAACAAGCCATGGCTCAATGAGTGAATCACCTATCAGCAGTGAAATATCAAGTGGTAAACAAACTGAACTTGTGCAAAAGGTGCTAAAGCTTTGGCGTAGCCAATGGGGAACATCAAAAGAGGTAAAGAGAACTTTTAAAAACGAGGCGCCGATTTAACAATCGATTTTGCATTGACAAATTATTTTGTTTAATGTCTCGTACGATAATTTTATTAATATATTTTACTAATAATCACCATCTTTTTGAAATAAAAAAAATAGGTGGTTCTTGATGCTGATCCTCCAATTCCTGGTATGCAAGAACTTCAAAAAAGTTGGAATACCAAATTAATAGCAGAGGTTAAACAAGTCACAGAATTGTAAAGTATAGCCAAACAACAACAAATTACCAAAAAGCCATACATTTTTATTCAATATTTTTTACTCTCTTTATAGTGATAATGTGACCAAACGCGGCTATTTAACCTATCAAGAAAACGCATTAGATGACAAATGGACAAAACGTTGGTTTGTGTTGCGGAGGTAAATATTTATCATGTACATATAAGGCTTCAAATGAATTGACTCGCTAATTTCTATCTGCATAGACCTTATATTTATATTTATTCAAGCACTTCAGAAACAGAAGAATTAGGAATTATAAACGTATCAACAGTACGCATCGACTATAATCGTGCCCTGGAGCAAATGATACAAGTAAGGTTTCCATAAAATGAAATAATATAAATAAATAAAAAAAAAGATTTTTTGTGTTTAATTTAAATTACTATTTTAGCGCCATCATGTATTTTCACTTTATACCAACAACAATGCCTATACATTACAAGCCAGTTCTAAAACAGAAATGATACACTGGATAACCAATATCGATCCTTTATTCTCACTTGACAAACTAAAATAACTTATATATACTTATTATGCCCTCTTTTTTTTTCTATAGCCCTTATACCCTTATGATACCCCATTCCCGTCTTTTTTGTATATGCCAACGAGAGAGAATCTTTTTTTTCCTTTATGTAAAATAAATAAAATAAAAAATAATAAAATATGAACTCAGTTGTGTGAGAGAGGCACATGTAAAGTAGGACCACCTGATCACCTCCTTCTTTAGAACCGTCACTAATTTTTTTTCCCAAGTGGCATGAATAAAAAGGGGAATCTAAAAAATTAAGATTTAATTTTTATCTCTTTCTCTTAAATCTTACAATATAATATAATGTCTCTTAAAAATCAGATCATCGTTGTTGGTGGTGGCCTTTCCGGTCTTTCTGCCGCCCATACAGTTTATGAGGAAGGAGGCAACGTCTTGCTTTTGGATAAGAACCCTTTCTTTGGGTAAGTTGTTTGTGTGTGTGTGTACATATATTGGTTAATTAATCCCTCTTTTATAATAAAAAGTGGTAACTCCACCAAGGCAACCTCTGGTATTAACGGTGCCTTGACACGTACCCAAATTGCCTTGGACATCAAGGATTCCGTTGAACAGTTCTATCAGGATACCTTGAAGTCCGCACGCGACTTGGCTCGTCCTGAACTTATCAAGGTTTTGACTGGTAACTCTGCACCTGCTGTTGAATGGCTCCAGGATAAGTTTGCCTTGGATCTTTCACTTGTTGGTCGTCTTGGTGGTCACACTTTCCCTCGTACCCATCGTGGTAAGGAACAGTTCCCTGGTATGACCATCACCTATGCCTTGATGGAAGGTCTTGAAGATTTGGCTGTTAAGGAACCTCACCGTGCAAAGATTGTTAAGAAGGCCAAGGTTGAGAACTTGATCAAGGATAGCCAAGGCAATATTATTGGTGTTGAATATCAGCTTGTAGGTAATGCCGCTGATGGTCAGGTTTACAAGGAATATGGTCCCGTCATTCTTGCTACTGGTGGTTATGCTGCCGACTTTACTGATAACTCTTTGTTGAAGCAACACCGTCCTGAACTCTGGGACTTGTCTACCACAAACGGCGATCACTGTACCGGTGATGGTATCAAGATGGCTGCTGCCGCTGGTGCCAACACTGTCGATCTTGAGAAGGTCCAAGTCCACCCTACCGGTCTTGTTGATCCTAAGGAACCTGATGCCAAGGTCAAGTTTTTGGCTGCTGAAGCCCTTCGTGGTTGTGGTGGTCTTCTTTTGGATGCTGATGGTAACCGTTTCTGTGACGAACTTGGTCACCGTGATTATGTTACCGGTATGATGAACAAGAACAAGTTCCCCATCCGTCTTGTCTTGAACACTGCTGCCTCCAAGGAAATCGAATGGCACTGTCGTCACTATGAAGGTCGTGGTCTCATGAGACGTTTCGAAAATGGTGAAGCTCTTGCAAAGGAAATGGGTATCAGCCCTGCTCAACTTGAAAAGACCTTTGACACTTACAACTCTATTGCTGATGGCAAGATCAAGGATCCTTGGGGTAAGCGTTTCTTCCACAACGTCCCTATCAAGATGTCCGATTACTTCTACGTTGCCTTGATGCAACCCGTTCTCCACTACACTATGGTAAGGATTTATAAATATACATATCAATGTGTATTCTTAGTTTTAATTATATGTGAAACTTATTGTCTTTTATTACTATTACTTAGGGTGGTGTTGAAATTACTCCAAACTCTGAAATCAAGGATCCCCAAGGTGCCCCCATTCCTGGTCTCTTTGCCACTGGTGAAATGTGTGGTGGTGTCCATGGTGCCAACCGTCTCGGTGGTTCTTCCCTTCTTGGCTGTGTTGTTTTCGGCCGTGTTTCTGGTAAGAGCGCTGCTAAATACTTGTTTGGCAAGTTGATCAACAACACATCTGTCGCTCAACAACGTTTGGGTGCTATCGGAAACCATTTGAATGGTGGTATGGGTATCAACATCACTGTCAACCCTGACTCTAACAGCATCAATTTGGAAATTGCTCTCCCTCAAGGTGGTGCTACTGGTGCCCCCGCCATTCAAGCTGCCCCTCAGCAACAAGCAGCTCCTGCTCAGCAGGAAGAAGCAAATAAGGCTAGTGAGCCCAAGAAAATGGGAGAATATGACCTTGCCGAAGTCGCCAAACATAACAAGCCTGATGACTGCTGGGTCGTTGTCAATGGTCAGGTCTTGAATGTCACTGATTTCCTTCCTGACCATCCTGGAGGAAAGAAGGCCATTTTGATCTACGCTGGTCGTGATGCTACTGAGGAATTCAACATGATGCACAAGCCTGATGTTGTTGAGAAGTATGCTGCCTATGCTATTATTGGTACCCTTAAAAAATAAGTTCGTTTTAGTGTTTACAAATTTGTATAAAAAATAAAATAAAAATATTATATTGTTACTGTACTACCTCGCGATTCTCGGTTTCTCACACGCTGCATGATTTTTTTCCGTAAAATTTTTTCTTACTTGATAATGCGGGGTAATTCATGACATGAGAAAAATAAATCAATTATTTGATATCTATTAGTTCTTTTTGGAAAATAGAAATGTGCTTAACTTTTTAATGCTATCGTTATCTTTTGTGTATTGCTACTATTTATTTTTTATTAAAAAAAGGGTGCTTACTATAAAAAAGAATCGGTACAGTTTGCCGAACTCTTTTATTTATTTGATAAATGTAAACAAATTCACATGAAAAATAAATAAAAAGAATCCAATAAAAGCATGCCATGATGTGTGATATTGGAATCATGGGTAAAAATAAATATGTATATGACAAAGTACTCAAAAAACTCACTGTAGAAGAGTGCTGAAGTAACCTTTCTTCCCTTTTTTCAAAGAGTTTCGTAGCACAACGGACGCAAAAGGAATTCTCATCATCTCTTAATATAATTTTTGCGACTTTTTAATGTTGTGATAGCATGGATAAACTTTTGCAACGTTTCAAATACCAAATGTTATCGAAATGTGAAAAAGATGTCAAACCTTCTATTATTCTCTTATTACCAAAAACAAAAGAGCTGCTTCATACGCATACCATTCTTTCGTATAGATGCAAATATGCACGGGTAAAAAGATAAAGATAAGAAAATATAATAAAACTTTTAAGACGAAAACATCGCATCATTTTTTTTTTCATTTTCACTTGAAATACAGTAGAAGGCGCATTTGACTGATAAACAAAAGTAAATAGTCTTAATAATATTAATTATTAAACACGTTCATTATTTACCCACATCACCTGATTCACTTTTTCCCTCATTACTTTACAAGATCTTCACTCTTCTATTTCTTCCTCTTCTCCACCAAATGCAAACCTTAATCTTAAAAAACTTGTCGCTATTTTAAAATGCCTACTTTTATTCCCGAGGTTTTCATTGACTTGTGAAATAATAATATCCATTATTTACCATATTAGGAAAAGTTACTTTAACTTCCACATCAGCCAAGGTTTATGACAGCATAATGAAAAATGACTTGCTTGAATATACGGAATGCTACAAACATACATATGTGAGCTCATATATTTACATATATCTATTTATTCGATAAAATATAAAGTTCACTGTCTTTTTTATAATACCTATTTATTTGACTGTTATGCTTGACTCTAAAGATGGAGCAGTTTCATCTGTACAACCATAAAATAAAATGCTCTTGTAAAATATCCAATGATCAAGAGGAGCACAGACCATCTTTAAAATGTAGTATATTTGTTTTTATAACTTTGAGATTCAAAGAATGCGCCTTGTTTATATACATTCCATTCTATTAATGTGAATATGTTTAACCTATGTTTTTTTTTACTATGCTATTTTGTGGAAAGCTAAAATGTGGTACCAAATGTTAGTATGTGAACATTATTTTTTCTAAATCTGGATCTGGACAAAGGAAGTTTTATCGAAGTGTGTGAGCAAAAAAAAAATTAAAAAATGAAAGTGGAAAATGACATTCTCTTCCTTTTTCGAAATACAAAAAAACCATGTACATAAAAAGATAACGTATTGATATGCATTTGTTGGTTTTTTTAATACCATACTTTGTTTTTATTTGTGTTTAAAACTAGTAGTAATGCTTTACTTTTTGATTATTATTTCATTAATTTCAATTAACGTCACTGCATTTCAACATGTTATACATGATGATTCATCTGTTTCAATCGATGCTCAAGAAAAACAAGCACAACAGACTCCTACTAAAAAACTAGCAAGCAATGACTTTAATGCCGGATTTCATGCCGGGTTTGAAGATGGTTATAATGTAGGTTTTCTGGCTGGCCTTTCTTCTCGATAAACAAACAAAAACATTGAAGGAGTATTGTATTACCTTCATTGTGAGAAAAAAATTACACCATGTTAAATACACCAACAGCACGTTCAAAAAAGACTATTTCAGTCAATGTTATATCGTCCTCCATTAATAAAAGCAAAATATTTGAAATGATTTAGTCTAAATAGTGGTCTCAGGTATAATTATCATTAAAATCAATGATTAGATAGCTAAAAAAAAAGAAGAGGCACAGTTTTACTTTGTCAATTAATATATTGAAATAAGTTTATTTCTCTGGAAATCATGGCTACGACAAGAATAAAAACGGAGTGGATCTCCATAAATGCACTTTTATGTAAATATCAAAAGTATATTCACACTGAGGTTTTTTTGTGCTACATTTAATACTTTGCACATTGGTTTTCAAGCACCCGCCCATATATCTGATTAAATTGTCAATGCTCCTACTTCCTAATTAATCTTGATGTGTAGACAGCCTTTAGCTATCAAAAAGCAAAGAGAAAGGGGACTGAAGCTTTCATAGGGTAGTGAGAAGGTGACAGACTTTAAAAACTAGTTTGGTAGTGTTAATTTCAAATCGCAATTTACGCCACCAGAAAGCTCCACCTCAATCAACTCGGGGAAACAAGTCGAAACGACAACCACAAGATATTTTGTAAGATCTTTTCACTTGATCGATAGATACTGGATGGAACTCAAATTACAATGAACAGGATCAACTTCCAACAGGTCATGAGTGACTGAGAGCTTCTTTAATGTACTAGGCTTGCGTTTAAACAGCCAGTCAGGTTGAACGCCTTGGAATCTAGATCATCTCGCTGATTCTCCAAAGTTAAAGTGGTGAGTGACTTCAAGTTTTGAAAATAACGAAACGAGCCCAAGTTTGAATACTCTGGACATTTTCTTGAATCAAAGTTTTCTATTCGAACGCCTACATTATCTAAATGTTGGACAACATCTATAATGGCCGGTATATGACAAAGACTCAAGTAGGACTGGGTTTGTGCAACGAGTTGCACGAGTTGAAGAAATCCATCATTATAGAATTGTTCTGCTCGAATATCCAAATACATCTGATTACGATCTAAATAACGCCATTCCTTTACATTAACATATTTTTGGCTCATGTATAAGTACCATTTACAATATAAATCAGTAATACGGTAACTGTCATCCATATCAAATTTGACATTTGTAAGAGAGGTAGCTGGTGTGATATTTGCTGGCATTGTACTATCCGCTATCGACAAATCATTTAAATACAGTGTTTGGATGGATGGTAAATTGTCATGCAAGATTTCCATATTTGCTATACGTAGATCTGGGTATTGAAGTGTCAAATTTTTTAAAACTGGCATATTTTTCAGTTGAGGAATCACCATGGGTAATTTATCGTGCCAAAATTCGATATCCAATTCAAGCGTTTCAAGTTGGCCGCATCGATTCGAGTGTATCATCTGTAAAACATATTCACAATTATCACAATCACAATCACAAATATATCGGATTTTGGATGCTGTCAGTGCTGTCTTGATAGGCTCGCTGATCTGAAGTTTGGCTCTCAAATACAGCATGGTGTTGCAGAGTACTCTTTTATTATAATTCTCCTCCACTTGAGCTACACGTTAAGGTGATCGCGTTATTATGTTCATGAATCTGTCGAACTCATCACTTCTGTTGTTGATTTTAACATTGCAAAGTAAACTACATGTATCCAACACGGACCACCAACCACGACAAACAAGTGTAAATGACAGTCTATCTTTAAGACCAAGTTGAATAAATACATTGTGTAATAGCTCTGAAGGAAAACTTTTTATTTTTTAAGGTAAGAAGCAAAGAAGGGAGTTCTTTTATCTGATGTAAAAAAAAACTCGATACGGTTTTGTTACAGCATATGATTGGCTGCGATGATGTACATCTTGTTTATAATTAAAAGTAAAATCAGATATATTATTATGAATATCATATCTACAATCCATTAGAATATAAACAGAATACTTTCAATTCTTTATCTTCTTCCACTCTAACAAAATATTGTGCATCTTACATGTCTATTCAGAGGTAAATTAAGGTTTGCTGTATGCAATTTCATGCAACATGTTTATGTCTGAGATATTTTGTTTTAAATCAAGTATTGAACAGAATGCTATAGTTTATCCATCCCGTTTTCCTTCAAAGTATTTGAAAAAATAAATACGGTTTATTGTAATGGTGATGGTAACGTAACATCCAACCTATGTATCAGCCAGAACAAGTTGCAATAATGGCCACTCTTCAATTTGGCCCTATAACCATGTCTGGGGGACACAGTCACTAGGCTCCATTAGTCTCTGTTGTGGAAGAGAGATCAGACTTTCGTTGGGATTCGAAGCAAGATTGATATTTTGAAATTTTTTTACAATTAATTCTGTATTCCATAATCAAAGAAATATTCTTTTGTCGTTCAACT
>VCJI01001028.1:19312-31633 GCA_024139395.1 Backusella morwellensis
AATAAACAATAAACACTCTGTTTCCCTTCCACTCCTTTTTTTTTATCTGATTCACAGGGAGAAAGGAAGGAAACAAAAATAAAACTGGGAGTTGATCTCTCCTCGAAAACAACAAGTGGAAATATCATATTCTTGGTTGAAACACCTTGTGTTTATAAATATAAGTAGTATCAAGTATATATTTTATAGTAATTATAATATATTTGAATGGTACCGTACTTGTATTATTTTTTTATAAAAAAAGGGTCTAATAACTTTTATTGTATTACTTCAAGGCTATTCCATAATGAAACATACAATGATGAAAGGAGGGGGGGGAGTATTTTGTTTAATTAAAAAAATCTATTGTTCCTACACATTTCATTCAATATTTAGTTTATAAACCCCACTTCATCATGCTTTTTTATTCCTTTGAATTTCCTTTTACTGATAATAGTTGCATGACGGTTATATCAATCACCGCTTTTTATTCAGCTATAGAAAAAGCTTTGGTCAGTAACCAAAAAAAAGAAAAAAGGCTAACTCTCATACTCTGTTAGCGTTGATTTAAAGTTTAATTGAACTGTGCATGCGCCAAGTGAATGCTACACTTTTAATAAATCAAAATAAAAGAATGAAATATAGCAATAATAATAGTCATTATTATTATTATTATTATTATTATTATTATATTTAGATATTGATTGTTCTTATTACTATATTCAATACATGACTCGAGTTTATTATATATATAATTTATTAAATAAAAGATAAATTCTTTATTTATAAACTTTCTTTGAAGCTTTTGAAACTTTTCTCAGGGACAAATGTTGAGCTTGAAATAAAAAGAAGGTTTTGGTTCGCTCATTTCAGCTTTGTTAAATAGTTTAAAATGACTAGAATCAATCATCATCGAATATGTTATTTCCTTTTTCTTTCATCCTTCTCAAATTTACTTTATTTATACAAAATTCATTATTCCATTTCATATGGAACTCCAATAGCTGGTTCCATAAATAGTCTCTAAAGTATTACACATGTGCCTTTCTTTTTCTATTTCTTCTCCGTTTGATCATTAATAATAGTTATTGATTGTAAACAAAACGTATGGTACATGACGTTTTATATCCAGCAGTTACTTGCTTTTAGTTTATGTTTTAAAATGTATATAAATGCACCATAATGATCTTATTACTATTATGCTAGTCATCATCTAAAATATAGTAATGATTAGGGATTACATGCAGACGAAAAAGATAATGAAAGCGTTCCAAGCCGTTGGATTGCCACGAGAATCAAAATGGAACATTGACATTCTTTTGAACCGGAGTTCATTTTACATTCACCGCTTGAAAACGGTAACACAGGCAGCACTATTACCTAACATGTCAGAACCAAAGCTCTTAAAATAGCTATTGAGTTCACCCAACTGAGTAAAAACAGCGAATAGTTCCAAAGCAACAAAAATAAACTACTCTTTTAATGCCCTCATTGCATAAAACAGAATAAAATGAAATAGTTGGAGCATTTCACCTCACATGGGTATAAGAAGTGCTTGTAGACTGTTTCACTACATAAAATATATGCTTTTTTTTTACATATTTATTTGATTTATATTAAAAATAACGCAAGTCTGACAGGCACCATTCATGTATGTGGTCAGTTTAAGCAATGATTTAATTCAGCAGAACGCAATATTTACTGTGATTTTTTACTAGCCTTCTTGATGATTTTTCCGTGAGCATTAAGTTTACTGGTCGAATTAAAGCCAAACAGCAAAGTGCTAAGAGTCCACTTGAATGTATTCAGCGGACTATAGCAGCCTCTCTTTAAACAGACACCCAAAGCATAGACGCTTTCCGCGATATGTGCTGCACAGGCGCAATAAAAGATCTTTTGACAGTGCTCGGCAGTGAGTCGGTTACGGAAGTCCAATACGAATGAAGGTAAAGAAGAGAAAGCCTCATCCGATCCATATGCAAAGAGATAGACATTTGCCATTCCCAGAATAACAGCCACTTGCCATGCTTTGTTTGCGGGATAAAATACATCCAAGTTGGGTTTATCATCTCGGGCAAATATATCACCTCCAGCCGCTTTTTGTGCAATCTCAGCAGATCGTTTTGCTTCCTCGTCTTCCCTTGTCTTTTCAAGCTCGGCTTTTTGGGCGTCCTCGATTTCGGCTGCTTTTGCCAAAGCCTTGAAGGGTGGAGGTCCATTAAGTGAACTTGGCTAGTGGATAAGTATAATTAAAAATAAGCCTTTTTTTTATCAGTGACACCTGCATATCCTCGCTCTTGCTTACCATACCAAGGGCCTCTTCTGCTTCTTTTGCCATTTCCTCTAGAACTCTACGAACGTCGTCACGTTTAGTAACAGGTGAAGTGTAATTGATGTAGGCCTCATGTTCTGATCCATCTGAAGTTTTATATGTGATTACAAAACCATTGGAATTCAAGCTTGTAAATGTTGCACTGACAGCCTCTTTCTTATCGCCAAAATAGCGAACATATGCAAGATTCGCGTCTAAAATAAAAATGTCAGCAAAAACTACTTTACATGTAACTTTTTATTTTCTTGCCGTACTTTCATGTCCACTCATGTAAGCCGAAATGGAGGGACTGAAGAGTGCGATTGGGTCAGGCACAGACATAATAGTATACTATTGTTATTATTATTAAAAAAAACAAAAAAACAAAGGATATATAGAAAATAAACAAAACTTCCACTCAATTTAATTGCAACTGGTCAATTGCTTTCCTTCCTTTTGGGAAATCGCCTTGAGATTATCCGGATTGTTTCTATTGGCTGCGTAGCTGAGCGCAGGTCATCTATCAATCCTGCTTAAATTGATCAACTCATTTTCTATTCCATTTAATCGTGTTATTTACTCTAAGAATAACTTGGTAGAGATATCAATGCTATGTTTCCTTAATCGAGTCTGCGTATGTTGTGTTTTGTGTTTTTGCGCATTCTCCCGTGCAAGTTGTTTAGATTGAATTAGGAAATATTTTGTTAGAACTGGAAATGCGGCATTGAACCATAAAGAGTGTATTCATTCTCTGATACTACATATTCTCTATTATGGTTGCGCAGCTGGATCAATCCATCTATTTTTTATAAAGCTCCAAGTTTTAATACAAGATCAACTTTTTATTACAAAATCAATAAGACTGAGCCATTCAGCGGAATATTAAGTTGTTCTCTTTTGTACATATTGAACTCAAGAGAACGCAGTAATCGTAGTAACAGTTTTCTGTATATATAAAGACTATCTCAAAGCGCACAGATAAATTGCAGTATGCATTTATTTTGAGTCCTGTAATACATAGTATTTACATTTTTATACATTGATGTGTACACCTTTTCTCAAAACAATGTCGCATTTTTTAAAAAATACGACATTAATTTTTTAAAAAAACCGAGGTTGTTTTGAGAAAAGATTTATGCTGTTTATATGATCATATTTTTTCGTATATGTGTACTAAATCATGCAATAGTAACTCAAACAACCATGTTCCTGTCTGTGAGAAAACGAGAGGTATGAGAGTAAAGAGAGATATGAATGTAGCATCATGTTGACAAATATGGAAATAGTCTGTCCAATCATATGCCCCATACGAATTAAAATGGAAAAATAGGAAGTATATATATTTTATAGACTCAACATCAATCTGTCGGATATTTAGGCTTGATACTTTTTGCAGAGCGCTACGTCATATCAAAGAAGCAAATCAAGTGCTACATTATTTGGTTATGCTAATAGCATATCCAATTACAAGAATAACAAACGTAGAAATGTTTAAGACTAACCAATGTGCTTTTCTTTTCTTTTGTTAAATTAGTGCGTTCAGTCAAATTTACGACAAGGGAGAGCACCCAAAAGCTGCACAGATGTATCAAGCAAGCAAAACTTTTTTAATGACATCACAGAAAACCTTTTAGTGCTTCTTTTCTATTGGTCAAAGAGCATGATCTTCACATTTGATACGAGACAAAAAAAACTGAGGAGCAACTACAGAGAAAAAATAAAATAAATTTCTCCTCTCTCTTCCACACTTACTGCCATATTAAGTATATTATTACCCAACACATGAAGACAAAAATAGTCATTTCAGAAGCAAGCGAGGCGATTGATCCTCTTCTTAGCGAACTTGCAAGACGGATTCACACCAGTAAGCGAGTACTGGTTATTACAGGCGCTGGCATCTCTTGTAGCGGTGGAATTCCAGTAAGAATTGGCTTTTGTTTACTTATTATTCAAGATTAAAAACTCCTTTTTGATTTAGGATTTCCGATCTGAAGATGGACTTTATAATCTAATCAAAAAGAAACATCCAAAGACGTTCATCAGAGGCAGAGATCTATTCGATGCAACACTGTTCAAAGACAGGAGCAGAACAGAATGCTTTTATACGTTTATGGCAGAATTAAAATCATTAATATCGACAGCTAACCCTACACCGACGCATTCATTTATTCGGAGTATGCAGCAAAAGGGCCAATTAATGCGCTGCTATACCCAAAATGTAGACTGTTTAGAAGATCCCTTAGAGTTACCAGTGGTGCGTCTTCACGGCTCCATGGATACCGTCAAATGCAATCTATGCTGCTCTTCCTTTAGTTTTTCAATAGAATACGAGAATCAGTTTAGACTAGGTAATCCGCCCGTCTGCCCTCATTGTGAAAACATGGACAATGAACGAGTTCGATTGGGTAAACGACAGCTATCAATGGGTACACTACGACCAAATATAGTGCTCTACAATGAGGATCATCCTGAATCAGAAACAATAGGACGCATGCAGACAACCGATATAAGAAAGAGACCTGACTTACTGATCGTCATGGGAACATCGCTAAAGATTCCAGGCTTGAAAAAATTCATAAAAGAAGCTGCTAGGATGATCCACGCTAACTCAAAGCAGGGAAAAGTTGTATTTGTAAATAGAACCGCTCCCACAAAAGAATGGGAGAAAATATTTGATTACGAAGTGATAGGAGACACAGATGACTGGGTCAATATGATGGAACCAAAATTGGCTCATCATGAGGCTATCACCGCAGAAAGACTCGCAAGGCTAAAACAAAAGAAAGACAATGCTGCTCCCGCTGCCATGAATAGTCAACATGTAAATAGTAATCTAAAAAAGAAAAGAAAAATCGGTGGTGATCAAAAGAGCCTCATAGTTACAAACAATTCTAGATCCCAACTCACTCTTGATGATTCATTCAGAGCACAACGTCATAAAACCGCAAAGAAGGTCCTGATCTTTAAACAATAGAATAATTATTACATCCATCTTTCTTTCTTTCTTTATTTATTTATTTCTTTCTTTGTGTATTGCCGCCTTTTTTCTCTTCTTCTTTTTTTTGTATTTTACAAGAACTATATCCCCTATATTCTGATGCAGACATTGCTATTATGAATAAAGAAAAATATGTAACCATCATTCATACCAAGTCAGATCCATTTACTACTTTTAGAGAGCATAGCTTCTATCTTTTCATTCCTTGCAATTATGCTCACCAATGTGTTGCTGTTATTTAGATTTATAACAAAACGGTTGATATGACAGTGCAGAGTATAATTTTGTATTGAGGAGTACAAGAATGAAGAGCCTGAGCATAAGTACACGTCTTTTTTACTTTGTGAAAAAATAAGGGCATATAAATGGGAAATAATCATACCTGACTATTACTTTAGTCTTATTAGTGACTTTAGAAAGATCATCCATCTAATCAACTCTACCACAGGAAGATAATGACACTATTATAATGCCAATGGATGCATGCGCTAAAGCTCTAGCATCCATCATGGTTAGATCCGGAAAAATACCAATGTATAAGAGAGCAATGTCGCTGATTTATTATTTTCATAAATAAAGGAGTATACTTTGGCGTGTTGGCGTATAATTGATAGAATTGTGTCTTTTAAAATGAGTTGAACAAGGATAAAAAAAATAAATCAGATTTTATTTTTGGTGTAAAAAAAAGTATTTCTCTATGATAAATGCCATCGTCAGTTATACAAAGAATTTGGCTAAGTTGTTCAAAAATTAAAAGTCCCAAGCCGATTAATGGACTCGATAAAATATCCTGACTATTTATGTAATAATTTATGACAAAAGCACTCAAACTGTTCTCTCAGTATACGCGCGGAAAATTTGTAGAAAAAAAATCAGCGAACGTTACCAGCTTGCAAAACTTTGAATGTTGAAAAGGAAACACTTTTTGGCTGAAAGCGAAATACGGTAGATCTTGTCCTACTGAACACTACAGCCTCAGCCACGTTCCCAATAAGTAGTTTTAATTTTAGAGAATACGTGTACCAAAATAGAGATGAGTGTTTGAAAAAAAACACCTAGAAAAGCAAAAATGGGAAAAAATGGTTCTTTTTCTCACTCTCATTTTTTTTTAGCATTCAAGTCGATTCAATTCAGGGAATGCCAAATAGGCTACTTCGTGGCTTCTTATTTACTTTTTATTATTTACACTTGTACGTGTCTGCGCTTACTAAACTTTTATAGTTACAGCTACACAATACAAATTTAGAAACGTTGATAATTTTTACATCTCAAACGTTAACAATAACATACAAGAGGAATACGTTGGCTTTGTTTTGATCTCACCTATTTAAATTTAGAACTCGTTTTCATAGAAATAAGGTTATTTACTAGTAAGAGGCTGAATGCTTTCTTAGCCAACCATCTTTAAGTGGCACGATAGTTAAATATACCCTTTAAAGTCTAGTTTATAGCTTATTCGTATAATTCTTAGTTTTTATTTTTATCAAATGCGCGGTCTTTTTTTTTTCTTTGTTATTGAGTCCGATGAAACTTGTACCTTCCTTAAGAGTTACAATGCGTAGATTTTTTTTTCGATGTAACGCCAATGTAAATGTGAGCAAATAAATAAAAAGAAGAGTGCAGTAAAAATAAAACCTCTTTTCTTTCTCTTTTCAATTTATATATATTTTGTGTATAGTAAATCAAGATGGATAATCTTTTCAACTTGACTTTTGTTAGTAATTTAACATACCCTAATGCTTGTAGGTCAAAAAAATTCAAATAGGATATACTCAAAACTAATTAAATATAGCTGATCCTAACTTCTATGACTCGAATCCGAGGCAAGACAGCATAGCACTCCCGTCCCATAATAAATACATTGTAATATCATACATACGTAGATATACACGCATCACCATAAAACATGATATTAAAAATAAAGCTTTACATTTTGTATTTAGATTATCGGATGCGTCTTGGGCGGATTCACTTTTATTCTGTTCTGCATAGGTCTTGCAATATCACTAAAACTGTTACTACGAAAGAGACAAAATAGAAAAGTAAAAGAAAAGGATTGGGTCCTACTACAAGATTCAGAATACGCACAATCAGATTTTCCCGACACCAAGTTACAACACTCTCTATTTGATTCAAGTTTTACAATTGCTGTTCAGGAGGCTGCCAAAATCCCGGAAACGCCTAAATCTGCAAGTCCCGACTTTAATTTTGAGAACGAAAAGTCTGAAAAGCGTTAACTGATTTCAGCTGTACATACATATTATTTTTTTTTTTATACTTTTTATATAATGTAGGAAAACCTAAAATATAGAATATTCCTTTTTTTTCTTGGGGCTTCCAATTTTCCCTATAATATACCTGGAACAAGAACAGCTTGATACCCATTGTGTAGATAATTATTTATAAAAAGTTATAATAAATATGAGAGTATCATGATAGAACTATTGTTGTGCATAATTGAAAGCTAATTGTATTTGAATGGTAATCTATCACACTTTTATATCAAGTTTATGAATACAAGGCTTAGTTAATATATGAAAATATTTCTCTCAGATTTATTTTGTAAGATAAGGGATCATACATGCGATATTATGGATGGCGCCATACTCTTTTTCAGGTTTTTAATAGCTAAAGTACATAGCTCGTGAGCTGTCTGTTTTATGTCGCATTTTTAACATCATAAATATAAACTTTATAATACATCACATCAAATTTAAAGGTGAGCCATTTCCAATACGTATGGCTTACCAAAAACCCTAACCCTAACCCCAACCCCAAACCTAACCTTAACCCTAATGATAAAGAATTATGTTTTTTAAATCTATATGTTTGTCGGATTGTAATTAAAATTAAGAATATTAAATCAAAATATAACCATATGTGATGTAGCTGAAATGTATACTTAAGCTGACAGATAATCGTTTTTGGAAACTGGAAAAATTACTTTGGGTATCCATCTAAATGCCAAATTCTGGAACATACCAGGTAAATTATTCAATCTCATTTAAATTCCCAAATTTCGTACAAAAAATAGAACTATTCCTCGGATTCATTTATAAGGAATAAATACAATTAAAGATGATAAAGAAAAGCAATTTCGAATGTACCATTTTTTACAGCATTCGAAGTAAATAAGCTGTGAGATGTTGATATCAAGATCGTTCTGTGCTGATTCCAACTCTAGAGAACACCAAACTCATCCATACCTAAAGTTATAAAACTAATGTATGCTATCAAATGTATCCAAACAGATCTGAGTGATTTCATAGTGCTGAAAATCTATAAAGAAAGTAAAGGAATGTTGTTCTCGGAAGATTCGAAAGAAAATAAAGCTGTTGTCAGTATAATTTTTAATAAATGCGTCTTGTTCCTTGAATTCCTTGTTTTCTTTATCTTGACTTTGTAATTTCCACCATGTTGAGTAATCAAATATTACCATCTACTTTAGTTGTTTCAATGAATTTGAGCTGCAAGCACTACTTTAAATGAGGTATCATTTCATATGATTTGTATAGGGTCAGAGCCTTGGTCCCATGATCATACAGGGAAAAATTAACACTTTAGTATAGTGTTCGGAACGGAATTAGTGTTTAAGAACCCTCTATTTAACTGTTTTGTAGATCAACCATACAGATCATCTTGTGAAATAAATTCATGGTGCTAAAAGAAAATAAATTACTTGAAACAAAAAAGTAATTCAGAAATAATTTGATTTAAACTTCAAGATATCAACCAAAAATATCAAATTACAAGCTCACAGAATAAAGTCTTTGTTTATTTGTTTAATGAAAAAGTGATTTATAGCCGCACAAGTAATTAAATGATCATCATTATATGAATGACTACTAATCACTGTTTGAACCAATAGTATGTTATTATATTAGTAACGCCAGCTATCATACGAAGCACTTGGCACCTATGTATAATGTGTATGCGCTGAATTAGTTCTTTATGCTATATCAGATAAAAAAAATTAAACTAACTAGGTCCATATATAAAAGAGTCTTATAACTTTGTTAAGATTTTGTTTTTGCAAGGTTATGGAAACAAAAATATACCATTCATTTGAAATTCCATTTTAAGTTCCCGCTTCAAATTTATAATCGTTCAGTTATTAATAAATGCAGACCTGTCAGTGCCTTTTAAGCTACGAAAACGAAAAAGCGAAAGGGAAGATAATTTTCAAAAACATACTTTATGCCACTCTGAAAAAAAAATACATTTGTTGTATACTAACTTATTTGTCGTGCTCGTTCCTCGTCATTGTAGTAGTATAGGGTAAAAATTCTGTAAATAGGAATGGATTATTCAATAATAATTAAAATACTGTTTTTTATATAGATGTCCGCAAGATCCCTTTATCATGGGAAAAAAATGACCATTTAGAAATATATATATAACAAAGCCATTCTTTTTGATCATACATGGCTATGAAAACATAGTGTCATTTATGTTTTTTACCATGATGATTGTTGTCAACGATATCAGATGACGGGCAACCGTTTTAGAAGAAAAATCATTATTTAAATCCTTCGTTTTTATTTAATATAAGAAATGAGGCTGTTTTGCTTATAAATTATACATTAAAAACTTCAAAAAATTATTAATTAAGCTATTGTTACAAACAGTTTTGATATGATCTGTTAAAGACATTTTATCATCTCTCCAACTCCTTTTTACACGATGATGTGTACACGATCATGAGACCAAAATATTCTTGCATATTAATTTTAATGAGGTACAGTGATTTTTCTTTTTTTTTTACAGCATCCATCAAATAGAGTTACTTGTCTCTAGCATCGGAGTCCTCGGTATTGTCTTTTCAGGCAAACAAACCTGAGATCAAGAAAAGTACGTAAACATACTCTACATTTGTATATAATAAATTTATAGATATATAATATTATCGTCATCTTCGTTCGTAGCATGTAGGCATGTGCACATCTATATTGATGAATTGGTAAATTGACGAGGTTTTTTTTTCCACCTTAGCTATTTTAGGAGTGCTGACCTCATTTTGAAAAATAAATGTTTAAGACGTTGTTGGGTGTAAACATAAATGTGAAAGTCCTCATAAAAAGGGGCAAATACGGACGCTAACATTTTGAAACGCTGTCTATTTGTGAAATAAAACAAAGTTACAATAATATTCTGTTTGTATTATAACGTGGAAATGAGTGAATAAAAACAATTTTTTTTAGCTTAGCTAGATGACATCCTAGTTATTTTTGTATACCTATGCTTTTAAAATTCATGTTGTAACATGTTCTAGTAAAATAACATCAACATTTTTCATTTTTAACATAAAATAATTATCTATTTTATAAATTCTATCCGTAAAAAAATATCTTTTGTGTACTTTCATCGGCATGAAGAGCCTTGAGTTGTCCGTTCACGTGGTAGTCGGTCGTTTAAAAAACACAAAATGCTGCAAATGTATTGACATGTGAAAAATGGTTGTGAAGTATTTATTTTTCCAGGTAAAATCTCATACTTTGATTGGCTGATTTATGCTTAGACATTGAGCTTTTATCACTGTTCCACACACCCCGCATTTTATTATATAACCCCTTATTTCCATTTCTCATTTCTTCTTCTTCTTTTTTTATTTCATTTATATATTTCTTCATCATCATCTTACATTTTTAATTCTAATATTCATAATTATCATGTCACTCATCGGAAGACCACTTCAACTACAGCAAAAATATTTACATCAGTCTAATAAAGTCGTTTCCAAAATCTCCATGTTATTTAAATTAGCGGGGTATTCCTCACTTGCTGCAGCACTTGTTAGCATACTTATTTATTGGTATAAACGTTATTCTCCTTCGAATGAAGTGGAAAGGAAATTATTAGAAGGAAAAGAAGCTCTTATTGGAGATGAGCTTTACATGACACATAAAAAGCGACATAGCGACTTTGGTTACTCTAATTCGCTAAGAAGAACTAGCAGTACCTTATCAGACATTAGTCGCGATCAGGTAATTAGCCAGTTAAAACTGTCTCAAAATAATAATATGGAGCTTTAACATAAAATGGTTTTAAATAGGTTGTTTCACCGCCTGCAATCTTGCCCATTGTAAGACCTATCACACCTCCCAGAGCCACATCACCTCGTGGTTGGGGCTCCAGATTCATTGATGGTGTCATGCTTGCAACAACTAATATTAGAAAAAAGAAGAAAATGACAATTTCCATGAAAAATGTAAATAGATCTTAAAATATACACCATCACAGAGATTTTTTTTTTTATTCAAACTTAATACATTTAGACTATCCTGTGGAACCCCTCTAGAGATGTCAACACACCCAATCATGCGTTTCACGAAAACTCAGTACTATTGCTAAATAGGCTGTCTCAACTCTATGATGTTTACGTCATTATTCATATCAACTCACAAGAAGAAAAAGCTCAAATACACCAATTATTAAAGAATGCCAACATACTAAATCAATCTAATCAGGGATCTATTGATGAACGCAAAGTGCTATACTGCTCGTCAGAAGAAGGAAAAGCACACATCATTAAACACCTGGAACCATCCGTCCATATCGAAGGAGGCTGGGAAAAGGATGATGGACATATTCTTGTACAATCACTTTACGAAGCCCCCTCGGTCCAACATATCGTTTGGGTTGTTTCTAATCAAATAAGACCTCTCCATGAAGGTAGCGTGGATGAATCAGTAATCGAACTTGCAGATAAAATGATCAACTCCACGCTTGCAAAGCAAGTTGGTTTTTAAGACATATATGATTTAGAAAATACTGTAAAATAGTTATGATACCCCTCTTCATGTTTATTAATTCAATTTTTTATAATATGCTCCATATAAAAAAATATAATAAAAAAAAGTTTAATTTCTTCCGCTGAGTAACCTTTTGATTATCTATTTGACTGGATGAAATCTAATTTGTAGAACCATCTTATCAGCTCTATGGATAAGATAGCTTTATTCTCATGTAGTGACCCTACTGTTAGGTCAGCTGAGATCTACATTCCCCCTTTTTTTTACTTTTTTTTTTTTTT
>VCJI01001028.1:31643-45352 GCA_024139395.1 Backusella morwellensis
TTTTCTACGCCTTCATTTTCTCTACTATTTTATCATCCACTGCACACTATATTTTTCTTAATATTATAATTATAAAAGCTATAATTGAATATCTTAAAAAGGGGATTAATTATATCTTGTTTTATTCATCTACTTACTAGAATTTTCATATGTCAATTTAAAAATAACCCATGACGAATTGTCAGAGTGTGACCTTTTATTTGTGTACTAATCTCTTTCTAGCATTTCTTTCCCTATTTATCAGTGGATAAAGGCAATCAAAATACACTGTACCTGCTTCTGCCTCACTAGAGCACATTTTTTGAAATACGTCGCTTTTAGCATTCGCGAGGACTATAAGGAATCCAGGCTGATTGGGATTTTACTGCTTATAATATTTTTCTTATATTCAACAGGTTTTATTTTGCAATAAAAGCAGATTACAAGTAATTCACTACTTCACCTAACTGTTAAACCACACTTGAACCAAAGTAATAAAGAGAGTCCTTCGTGATCATTTCTGTTAATATATATTGTAACCAACACAAATTCAAACATATTGTTAACACTCTCCATTCTTAAAAATACTTAGAGTTGTGTATATCGTATTTGCTGGCCAACACCAAGGCATTACATGTGGTGCTATTCCAAGTTTTTTTTTTTAAAAAAACATCTTATTAAATTTAATTTTTAAAGAACCTTGGTTGAAACAGGTTTGACAAGAACAAGTTTACAATTTATTTTCAAAACTACTTTGTGTACCACATGCCTGCTATTCACAATAGTGAAACCAATAATTATCCGGTAAAAAGAAACATCTGCGTTGCCTTTGGTACCCCCAATGGATTGGTTGAGTGATTCTAGAGAAATTGAAAAGCATCCAGGTAGAACATAAAAGAATAGCGTTGTAAAACACTTACTTTATCATTCATAAATAAAATAAATATGAAAGCACACTTTGTTCTTAAATAAAACATCAGTCTTTCCATGCATTGCTGCATAGTCAGGTGTATTGTTTGAATCAACTCTGGTGCTGAGGGGTTCAAGGTAGACGATAGTGTTTTAACAGTAGTAAATTTGGCCGTATTTTATATTGAATGTACGCGATGGAGATCTGCGGGTTCTTTAACAATGACATGTTTTGGTAAGTGTACTTTTATGTTTCTTTATTCGGCATTGCAAGTCTTGTCATTTCCAGAGCAACGTAAAATCCTTATCAAATCGCATAAAGTGACTGTTTTTTGTATTGCGTGAGTAGCATTTCCCCAGCCTAAACTTTAAACGTTTCTCTTCTCATAACACCAACAATATGACTAAAATTACTCACTGCATTTTTGACATGGTAATTGTGCTCAACATTAAATGAAATGCAGTATTTTAAAGCGGTAAACTCAAACAAATATTTATTAAGGACGGGCTTTTGCTAGACACTGAACGTGTCTACACAGAGGTAACCCAACAAATATTAGACAAACACACCGATGGGGAGATATTCAGTTGGGAAGTGAAAAGTAAATTGATGGGAAGAACAGGATACGAGGTAATTGGCAATTTGCATTCACGTTTTTCTTTTTCTTCTTGTGATTGACAGTTGACAACAATAGTCGGCATCAATAGTAGTTGAGACTTATGGACTGCCCATGACAGTAGACGAATACCTTGGCGTGACATCTAAAATACAAGAAGAGCTTTTCCCACATGTTAAGCCTTTAGAAGGCGTGGAAAGACTAGTCCGCCATTTGCATGCACACAACGTGCCCATGGCAGTAGCCACTTCGTCAACAAGAGAAAAATTTGAATTGAAAACTTGCCATAACAAGTCCCTTTTTGACCTTTTTGACATAATTATTTGTGGCGATGATCCTGAAATCAAAAATGGAAAGCCTTGCCCTGATCTCTTTTTGGCAGCTCAAAGACACCTCGGCAACCCATCCAGCGACAACTGTCTTGTTTTTGAAGATGCCATATTAGGAATACAAGCTGGTTTAAATGCAAACATGAATGTAAGTGGCTGTTAAATAGTGTAGATAATGAAAACCAACATCTAACTTTAATGACATAACAATAGGTTGTCTGGATTCCTGATGAAAATATCAAGAAAATGTCAGGTACCGAGGATCATGGCGCTACTGTTGTTTTAAGCTCAATGGCTGAATTTGACCCTTCTCAATTCTCTCTCCCCCCTTTTTAAATAAAATAAATAATAAGTCAATTCCAACTCGCGATTGATGAATGAATTTGTGCATGTATTCTTTTATTTTTATTAAGTTGTAACATTCTGTACACTAAGACTTTTTCTTGTAAAAAGACTTAGAAATTAATGGCGTTGCCAAAGGATGCAATAAGACAAGCTTCACGCATGGCTTCAGATAAGGTAGGGTGAGCGTGACAAGTACGGCCAACATCTTCAGCAGAAGCGCTGTATTCCATGGCAAGGACACCTTCAGCAATCATTTCACCGGCGTTGGGACCCATGATGTGGACACCCAAAATACGGTCGGTGTCAGCATCAACGATAACCTTGACCATACCATCAGTATCATCGTTGGTACGTGCACGGGAGTTAGCAACGAAAGGATAGCTACCAGTCTTATACTTGATACCTTCCTTCTTCAACTCTGCTTCATTCTTACCAACCCATGCAACCTCAGGGTGAGTGTAGATGACGGAAGGAATACAGTCATAGTTGACGTGACCGTGACCAGTGGCGATCATTTCAGAGACAACAAAACCTTCATCTTCAGCCTTGTGAGCCAACATGGGGCCGAAAGTGACATCACCAATACAACGGATATGAGGGATGTTGGTCTTGTATTCGGAGTCAATGACAACGCGTCCACGGTTATCTACTTCAACGCCAACGTTTTCCAAACCAAGTCCCTGAGTATAAGGACGACGACCAATGGAGACGAGAACAGCATCGGCTTCGAGGGTTTCAGCTTTGCCACCCTTAGCAGCCTCAACATCAACCTTAACAACATCACCATCTACCTTGGCACCGTTAACCTTGGTGCTCATCTTGAACTTCAAACCTTGCTTGGACAAGGTTTTGTGGAAAGACTTGGCCAATTCAGGGTCCATACCAGCTCCAATGGCATCGAGGTACTCAACAACGGTGACTTCAGAACCAAGGCGAGACCAGACGGAACCTAACTCGAGACCAATGACACCAGCACCAATAACAACCATCTTCTTGGGTACCTTTTCCAACTCGAGGGCACCAGTGGAGGAGACAATCTTCTTTTCGTCAATTTCAATACCAGGAATGGGTGTGACTTCAGAACCAGTGGCAATAATAACATTCTTGGCCTTCAAAACAGAGTCCTTTCCGTCTAAGCCAGCAACGGCGATTTCATTGGCGGTCTTGAATGAACCAGTACCCTTGACATAGTCAACACCGTACTTCTTGAACAAGAATTCGACACCCTTTGTCAAACCACCGACAGCTCTAAGACGAGCCTTGTGCATATTGTCTAAGTTCAACTTAACATCGGAAACTTTAAAAGAAAAAATACGTTTAGCTTCCCTTTTCTCTGATTGTTTTTTCCGCTTTTCAAATCAATAATACAATACCTTCAATACCACGGGATTTGAGATCATGCTGGGTTTGATGATAGATGTGAGAGTTGTTCAACATAGCCTTGGAAGGAATACAACCAACGTTCAAACAGGTGCCACCCAAAGTGCCACGCTTTTCAATACAGGCGGTCTAAACATTATAGTGTTAAGTAAGAGTAACTCTTCCACTTTCCCCTCTTAGCCCTTTACACGTTTCCCACACATTCTATTATTCCTTAAAATGTCTTTTTTTTTAAGAAAAAATTACCTTGAGACCTTGCTGAGCAGCTTTGATAGCGGCAGGGTAACCACCAGGTCCACCACCGATAACAACAACATCGTATTCAGTTTCTATAACAACAGGATGATTAATATCAAGTTGCTGGTATTTTCTTTTGTGTTATCTTGTTACCTGTGCTGTAGAAACGATAGAAAGAGTTGACAACAGGGGCGCGAACAGTCTTTGCGGCATTGCGAGTAGCAATCTAATTCAGTTTTAAAACCTGTTATTTCTCTTTTTTTCAATACAACTTAGTTTTAGTCTATTGTTCTTACGTTAGACAAAGGTGTCTTTGAGGCAACAAGTCTAAACATGATCAGTGGTTGAAAAAAAAAAGATAGACGAAAAAAGAAAGGAAAAAATATAGAACAAAAATAACACAAGTGTTTATAAATTCGTCGGGAAAAGAAGGGGCAACTCGGGATAGTGTAGTGCGGGGGATGGGGCAAAGTTTTCTCCGGAGTTCAAATAATTCTTCCATTTCTACTCCATACAAGAAGGTTAAGTGGCTTAGAGAAGTATTTGTTCCTTAGCATCGCATCTCATAGAAAAATATTTATCCGTTTGATTTTTTCTTCAAAGAACAAGAGTGATAGAGAAAAGGTAGCATTAGTTATCAACATCACCTTGTTGTGACTGCCACGATAACAGGCGTACTTTTTTCAATGTCAAACTTGTAAATTTTACCAAATGGGATTTTTCTGTGGCACATTTAATTAAATAAAAGAGAAAACCCTTAAGTTATTTAAACAACTGCATCTTTTATGGCTCTAATAATCGTAAAATCTAATAGATTAAAAGTGTGTGTACTACTCTTCATTGTTTCATTTTATAGGAAACGTGCCCTTACGATAAGAAGTAATACTGAATGAGCATCGATTAAGTCAACTCGCTTTACTTTATGAAATGAATATATCGTTCATACTTATCTATATACTCTTCAGTTTGTTATCAGTTTTAATACCATATAAAATAGTATTTCGAGCGAGCTGAATTGTATTAATCCACCATTTTTCATTGATGGGAGCCGATAAAAAACAACCTGGGTGATTGCTCTCAATATCTAACGAATATTTGTACATTTATAAATGATTTAGTTTGAGTACTTTGACTCAGCGTTTGATTTATAAATTCTGGGAAGAGACCAAAATAGTTTTTAGAAAAGAAAAGAAAAGAATCGATCGAATAAAAGGACAATGACCAAGGTTACTCAAACTAGCTGTCATTTTTTTTTTGACAGTCAGACAATCACTCTAGCAGCAACAAAGATATTTTAATGTCTGCCATAAGAACGAATTCATCCTCGTATCAATGTATTTTACATTATAAAATTATCAGGATTCTTATTATAAATCGGCGCCATTGTTATCAATATATACAAAAATAGCTCACTTTACATAACAATGAACCAAATTGTATTGTATCTATTGATTGTTATAATTATATCAGAGCTAGCTTTTAGATATTCAAAGCAGGATTAACTTGTAGAGTAAAATAGAGAGCACATTTAGAAATGAGAAACTCACAAGAACAACTGTGCAAATTCCCAAAAGAGATAAGCCATAAATATTCAAAAGCCATGAGAGAGAGAGAGAGACTGCTGCAAAGAATATATCTTTTTATGTATTTGTTCTTATATTTTTTAAGTATGCCAATTCATTATGCATTACTCAAGATCCTATCTTACATACGTTGCATAATATATATTGAATGGTTAGATATTATAAACCCATATGTATTATGGTAGCTCTAGATAGATCTTAAAATTACCATATGAAAAGAGGTCATTCGTTTGCGTTGCATTGATCAAATGATAGTTATTTTATTTTTATTATTATTGTATTAATATAACTCACCAGAACGATAAGAAAAATAAGGTTATTTACCCACGGATTGTGATCAAAAAAGAGGGGCTACTTTCCCTTTTTATTCTCACATGACGATCAAGTGCTGATTTAAAGAAAGAAAAAGGGAGAAAAAACACTCCCATTGTTTTTTCTTTCTTTCATATAACCTTTTCTTTTATTTATTTCAGCGTTCCTTTTAACTTGAAAAAAATTATCACATCTATGAGCCAAACAGCAAATCCAATTCAACATAGCTTTGAGTCCATCAATTCTGCTCAGGAATTGAAGCACCTCTGCCCAGCTTTTGCTAAGACTTGTCCATTTGCTCGAAAGGACGAAGTTCAGTCTCTCAATATTATGAATGACAAGCTCAAAAAATGGTATTTATTATTATATTTTATTTAGTTACATTTCATGTTTCTAATCAAACTCAATAGTCCTGCTTTCGAACAAGGTAAACAAACAATCGATGAAAAATAGTTTATAATGCAAAGTAACTAGACCAAACAATATACAGGCTGCCCATTCTCCTCCAAAACCCGTGAAGAAATTATGTCCTTGTTAAAAACTATCCCCAAAGACCATCCGGCTGTGGACGCAAAAGGTAATAACAAAAATAAAAACTCAGCATAGATTCAATGACTTTCATCTAATATGTGAAAATATAATAGGTCAGATCTTTAGAGATGAGGATGCAGCCTTATTGGAACCTTTGAATGGATTTATTAAGCAAAACATGCCTGGGTTGATACCAGATGAAGAAATGAAGCCATTTTCTGACGCTCTTCGTGAAAGTATTTCGAAAGTTCATAGAACTGCTAATAACAGAGAATTCATAAAGTAAGTTTATTTTAGATGCAATGTATAGAGTATTCATATAACGAGAATTCACATGAACAAATGATGCATTTTTTCTTTTTAAAGGCGATTATTAAGGGGTGAGATTAATGTGGATGAGTTCGGAAGATACGTCACATCTTTGTACTTTATCTACAAGTAAGACCATGCTTTCTTCTTTTTTTATGCATATATATATTAAAACTATAATTACCTGTTTCTTTTATACTTACATAGACATATGGAAGGCTTACTTGAAAAATATAAAGAGCATCCTGCTGTTAAGTTGATTCACTTTCCAAAAGAATTGAGTAGAACTGAAAAACTAACCCAAGGTAAAGAAATGACAAAGAGGAAAAAATACTATTTTTGTCTATCAATCAAATGACTAAAAGAGTTCGGGTGACTTAGATTTGGAACAAATATATGGTCCTGAACGTTTCTCACAAGTTACTGATGATGCCACTATGACACCTGCTTTAAAGAAATACATTTCTTATATGTATGATACTGTTGAAGCTAACCCAGCTTATCTTGTTGGACATAGTTACACCCGCTATTTGGGAGATCTGGCTGGTAATTATATAAATTTTATTTCAATAACCGACTAACAACATGCATAATTTATCTGACACAGGTGGTCAAATTCTTTCCCAGAAAGTGAAGAAAAACCTCTTTGGTATAGATGAGAAGGACACTTCTTGCCTTACCCGTTATGGTCTCCAATTTTGCATCTTTGAAAATATTGGAAATCATGATGAATTTAAAGCACTTTATCGTAAGCGCTTGAATTCTATTGTAATGACCAAGGCAGAAAGAGGTAACTTGAAGTCATTTTATTTTAAAATCTATGGTTGTCTAACATGCATGTATATATAAAAATTAGAAACTCTTATCCAAGGAACCCTTGATACATTCGAAGTTAACATAGAAATGCTTAATGAAGTCCAGGAGTATTCCATTGCCGGTAAACTTGTACCCACTGTTCTTGAAGGTCTTAACGGAAAAAATAGCCCAAGAGAAGAAAGTGTCAAGAATTATAATTCTTCTACTATGACATGGCTGAAATACGTTACCGTTGGTGCTTTGACACTTTCCGTTGGTGCTGCTGTATATAAACGCTATATTCAGAATCAGTAAAGATCTCTTTTTGTTATTTATTATTTGCTATCTACTTTAAGCGCTATTAATAAACACAGATGAAAATTTTCAATTTTGGTGGAATACTTTAATTATATATACTTTCATTTATGGGTATAAGTGAAATAAGGCATGAGTAGTAATTCGGGAGGGATTTATTTCTCTAATACTTATTTTGTAAATATATTTCTTTCTTCAATATATATTTAACTTGTGACATCAAAGTTAAAGACCTAGTTAGTGTTATTTTAGTAAATTTGGTACATTTGAATAACAAATGGTAATGGTAACATGGTTCTATTCCATTAATATTCTTGCAAATAATTGAGGTTAATAAATTTTAAAGTATTATTCAATTCTTAGAAAAAAAAATGAACTTGTTAATTGACATGGTAACAATTGTAAAAATAAGAATATGAAAACTAATAAGCACATTAACAGGGAGTATCCCAAAATTTAACTCTTTTTTCTTCTTATCCTAAATCTGATAACAGTAAGATCGAAAATCGTGTTAAATAAAAATTAATGCGAAGCATCCAGATCAAGCGTGATGATCCAAAGTTTAGATCAGCTCAGTATACCCACATGACAGAATCAGCACAACCTATTAACGCTCTTCGTTCACAAGACCAACATCAACATATAATAGATGTATATATTTTCATGTTTCAAAGAAAAACAAAACCTGAGCATTATAGAATCGCGAAGATCACTGATATAAAGAGAAGCCCCTTTTTTATTTGGAGACATTTTTTTTATAAAAAATATTTCCCTAATGCTAAGTCTGGATTGATATGTAAATATAAACATTTATATACATGTACTCTTTAATTTTAAGCTTTTGTTTATATATAAATAGAAGCGCAATAGTATACAATGCTCTCTCCTTTTAAGTTTTATAGCGAACGATGTAAATAAAGCGTAAAGAAAATATCCCTGACGTATTGCTGGCAAGAATAGTTGTAGAAAAAACTGGTTACAAGTCGAGGGATCAAGTTGTATCCCTGTTGACAAACATACGCACTATATTATTTTTTTATACACGTTTGTTTTTTTTTCTGCATTTTTTAACGTATACAGCTTATGTTTTTAAATGACTCTTCTATTCATACGTAAATCTGTATATTATAAAACAGGACTTTCCTTTTCAATTAATGATCGTTTTGTGTGGCATTGGCGGAGTTAGCACTTTTCTTTTGTTCCTGAGATTTTTTTTAAATGACTTGGTGCTGATCCTTTCAAAAATTGTGTTTTTGGCTGCATTAGGGACCAATTTTCTTTCTTTTTATAGATATTGTTAGTTAAACTCTGTTTGCTACTAGAAACTTGGCCAACCAAATTATTAATAATAGTAGCAAAAAAAAAGGCATTAGAGATAGCCGATTTTTAAGGGTAGTCAACTAAAAGCTAAATTTATTGATAGGGAAAGAAATTGACAAAGCTTAAGTTTTATCAAATAAAAGGATGCCTTTTAATAAAATAAGTACAAGGAACTAAAGGATTAATTTATAAATCTTATTTTTATAAGCTAAGTTTATACTTGTACGTTCACCTTTTTTTTAGCTCCATTTTATACTAGCTAAAGCATTATTGATGGAAGTGAAACACAATGAGCTGACTTTTTAATTCATTCTACGATGTCATTCCCGAATAGAAAATCCCTTTATATATTTTTATTTATTTATTTCTGTTTGCTCTTCTTTCTCCCTCTATCTTTTTTTTTCTTTCTTTTCTCTCCTTCATTTACTCTATTCATTTATTTCAGGAAAAAAAAACGTATGTAAAATGTCTCAAACAGGATCTAGAAGGTTATCATCCTTGGAAGCAGCAGGGGTTAAAACGATGGCACCAAGAGCATCAACTACACCCAAGGTTCCAGCTAAAGCGACTTCAACGAGAACAGCAGTTCGTTCTTCCGTGCTAAACACGGGAACTAAAGCAGCGAGCACCACTACTGCTGCTAAGTCACCAGCCACTACTAGACAAGCAATACCTATTAAACCAACAACAGCTCGGCCAGCAACAGTTAAGCCGATTCGCACCGCTCCTTCCAAGCAGGCACCTACTAGTAATGATTCGACAACAAAACGCAACAGCATGCAAGAGCTGTCCTCAAAACGTAATAGCATACAAGGCTCGCTTTCAAAGCGTAACAGTATGCAAGACCCACCCTCAAAACGTAACAGCTTACAAGACTCTGCTCTAAAGCGTAATAGTATACAAGACCCAATTAAAAGAGCTTCACTTGTACCTTCTTCTCCCGTGAAAAAAGTTGTTAGTAGCTCGTCTACAGCATCTTCGCGTACCTCTACATCCAATTCAAGTTCCACCACAAAAACATCACCCACATCTTCACTCACTCAACAAAAGAAGCCTGTTCGTAAAGCAAGTGTCCAAGGTGCTGTTTCTCCTTCCTCTTCCATGATTCAAGAGCTTAAAGAGCTCAAAGATAAAGTAAAGTTTTAAAAGTTAATTAAATAATAATGGCGGAGACTTAAAAACTTCATATTTGTCCATTTAGAATACAACCTATGAAGAGGATTTAAAAATCAAGACGAGCGAATTGGATCAACTAAAGCAAGACTTAATCACGACACAAAATAAGCTGCAGGAGATGGAAACAAAGATGATGCAGGAAAGCATGGCTTTAAAAGGAGAGTTGCAGGACAAGTCCCAATCATTCCAAGAAGAAAAAGAGGAAATCGACAAGAAAAATCGTGACACTCTTGAAAAACTAAGAGAGAAACTTGAGTCGGAAAAGCAAGTGTTAAACTCACAAGTTGTTGAAAAGGAAAGGCAGATTCAAAAATTAAAAGATGATCTGGATGATATGCGTACAGAAATTCAGGTATTATATATTCAGGTTTATATATAAATTAAAGTAAGAAAGCTCATTTGGATATTCTATGTTAAAGACAATGCATCAGTCGCACCAGACACGTCTTACCACATTAACAAATCAATTAAATTTGCAGCACAACGAAGCAATAAATGAGTTAAAATTGCAACTCGAAAAACACAACAATACTTCAGCTCTCGAATCCAAAATAAAGGTTTGTGTGTGTGGGAAAAATGATAAAGCCAAACTATACTGAAACAAAATAGGAGCTGGAGGATGCAGCACAGGAGCATATTCGAGTAATGCAAGGTTTAGAGCAAAGCACCAAAGAAGAAATAGATCGTGTCACACAACAACATCATGTAAGGTTACACTATACCTCATTCTAGGTTTCCTTAATTTAATAAACTTTATTATAGGATGAAATAACCAACTTGAAATTGGCACAAGAAAAGGAAATCGAAAATATGCAAGAATTTTCAAAATCCACAAGAGAAGATACACTAGCTGAAATGGAAGAGTCATATACGAAGAAATATGAAGATGAACGTGAAAAGTACCACCAAATTATTGAAGCAATGAAGCAAGATCATGATACAGTTATGGGAGAAATGTCTGCTACAAAGCTTGCTCTTGAAAATGAAAAAAATGATCTGGTTATGGTACACCAATCAGAACTTGAAAAGAAAAAGGTAAAAATCATGGTATGATAAAAAAAGATCATGGATAAGTGACTAAATCTACAACACAGATAATTTTTCAGGACGAACTACAAAAGGAGCAAGAAAAGCACGCCACAGCCATTGACGAGTTAAATAAATTACATGTAGAAAAGTTACAAGAGTTGGAGGGTGTGAACACGAGAGAAATACAAAATAAGTTGGATAGTGTAATAGCGCGGCATGAATCAACACTCCAGGAAACAGAACAGAGTCATAAGCAATCACTAGAGACTGAGAGAACCAAGCATAACGCAGCAATACAAGAATTAGAGGAAGCTCATATTCAAGCTCTAGAGGCTGAAAAAGAGAAGCAAAACAACTTGATTATATCTCACGAGAAAACTGTTGATTCCTTAAAAGGAGAAATCGAGGTAAGAAGAGGGAGAATATGAGTGTGTGTGTTTCATTGTTTAAGTATATATTTAAAAAAATCATTACATCAACAGTCCCGCTTAAGTACGGAGACACTTCGATTAAAGAAAGATCACGAAGAAGAGTTAAAACTATTGGAACGCCAATTTAATTTTGAACATAAAAATGAAATTGATGCATTGAATGATACCCATTCAAGCGACAAGAAGAAGCTAGAGACTGAACATGAGAAAAAATATACCGCGCTTGAATTAAAAAATGAAAAAGCAACACAGGTAAACTGGCAATGGGAGTACATTATCTTTTATATCTCTAATTTAAATACTCCATAAAAGAGCTATGAGCAACAAATCTCTAAATTAGAGCAATCGACTAAGGATATCATTTCTGAAAAATCCTCAATCCAACAAAAATATGACGAGTTGTTGGTGGCGTTTAAGACTCTAGAAGAAAACCAACAGTCTACCTTAGCTGATATTGATGGAAATAATACGAAATATACCGAGCTCGAGGTATGAACATGTATATATATTATCTTGAAAGATAGAAGAAGCTAGTATTTACAGCATACTAAAAATTTTGGGGTGTAGAATAAACTTCAGGAAGCACTAGAAGAAAAAGATAGTGCTTTAAAAACAACAAAAGAAAATTATGAAAACGAGATAGCATCATTAAAGGAGAGTTTTGAAAATCGACTTGAAGAATGTCGCATTAATACAAGGGTAAGCTTTTAATATAGTCTCTTTTTCTCGTAATGATTTGCTTATTGGTACATAGATTTTTGTCGAAAAGGAGTATGACCTCGAAATTCAACAGTTAAAATCAAGCGAAGATAAATTAAAAATCGAGCTATCTAGTGTACAAGAGCAGCTGGAAAATCTTGACGCTGAAAAAAACGTAAATATAACCGATCTCAAGCGTGCTCACGCCGAAGAGCTGGCATTAATGGAAGAGAATGAAAGAAAACAGTCAAAGGTCATACTCCAAGAGGCTGACAGAGAATGGCAGACACATGTTGATAGTATGCAAAATAACTTAAATGCAGAACACGCCAAATCAATCCAAACCATCAATGATAAACACAATGCTTCTCTGCAAGATGCAAAGGCCGATTATATCAATGTGGTTGAAAAATTGAAATTATCAGAAACAAGTATCAAAGATTTGGAAGTCGAGCTAAAGGTAATAGAAACAATTACTATTGTAAATTATAACATTCATATATTCATATATTTTCTTTCTCTGAAAGAACTCAAAAGAGATATATGATACATGTATAACGGACATAAAAGATGCCCACTTTTCAGAAACCCAATTACTCCTAAAAAAAATCGATGAATTAAAACAAGCTGCAAGCTCATTCGAGTCAAAATACACAGAACAGAACAAGCAAATTGTTAACCTGAAAATGGAAATCGAGGAGTACGAATCCAATGATATCAACCACCATGCTTCTTTAATGTCGAAATCAAATAAGAAGGTAATGGTACCAACAATAGTTATAAATAATGGGTTAAGAAAAGGGGATTCTTACTAGTATGCCACAATTACTTATAGGATGATGATAAGTTCCAAGAGATTGTCAAGCAGCACCAGAAAGAATTAAATGTTTTGCAGCAGCAATTCCAAAACTTACTGGATATGAAGGATCGCGAACTCGAAGAGCTATCATACCGTCTAAAAACTATGACCGGGAGCGAGCTCAAAGAAGCTGAAAAAATACAACAAGAATTAAAAGCACGTATAGTCCAACTAGAAGAGGAGGCCAACTCTAAGGAACTTGAAATGCGCTGGCTCGAATCTGATAGTGAACAGAATGAGGTCACTAATTCATTTATAAACTTAAACTTTTTGTAAAATATAACTAAAACGATTTGTAATTTTAACATTTGTAGACTAAACTCAAACAGCAGGATATGATCGTTCATAATTTAGAAGATAATAATAACAGACTTGAAAGACAAGTCAAGCGCTATAAAGAAGAAAATGATCAGATGCTCAGGCAAGTGAAGATACATATTAAGTTTCCTCAGCCTGCTCATTGTTCCATTTCCTCCAGATTGATACATCAATATCAGAGTGAAATGCATCCAATGAATAAATAATAAAAAAAGAGCAAAAAAAAAAAAAGAAAA
>VCJI01001028.1:55274-69146 GCA_024139395.1 Backusella morwellensis
TACCGCTTGTGATATAAGAATTGATAAAATTTAGTGTAAACAAAATACGGTATTCACACTTTGAAACTTAATTTTGAAAATACATCAAAAAAAGAATCCGTCATTTTACGCGCTATGATTCTTGCCGATCCTCAAAGATCATTTGTCGGTTGTATCTTTTATGGTTTTTATATAAATCAGCTTCATGACACATCGATCTCGATTAGCCTTTTCTATGATCTCCACTAAATTCAAATCTAGAGATCATCGATCAAATATCACTTCAATCACAAGATGGCAGCGGTTTCTTTTAGTGAGATGTCCTTTTTTTTATACGTCTCCTTGATGTGCTGTATATATCTTTTATAAAGAAATAGCTTTATAATCAATTATATTGGCTATTTCCAATATAATGGTATTAAACGAATCATTTTTCATTCTAAAAGCTTTTAGCTGTTTTAGTAAATAATAAGCCTTTTGGTTGAATATAAACGCTGATCTACTCGAGCCTCAATTTTGCCTTTTCAACTGTCTAAAACCAATATTGCCAAAAATAGATAATATCGAGAAATTGGATCAGAAACTGGTAATTTAAGCATAATCTCTCCTGAAATAATATACGTAAAGCTTCTCTAGGTGTAGTCAGGTGCTTTTAAAAAGTACAAAACAATATGGCATTATCTGGGCTTTGCTATAGATTTATTTGCTTGAAATTTACATTGTAAAACTTTATTTTAGTTGAAGCAGACAAAAAAAAAAAACAAATGCAAAACAAAACATGATCATTTTACTTGTTTTGGCATAAAATTAAGCCAAAAATAATATTTAGTTTTAAAAGCAAAAAAAATGAAAAAAAAAACTTTTTCATTTGACAACCAACAACAGAAAAAAAAGTTTGTCTATATGTTTTTTTTATTATTGTTTATAGAGATAAATTGATTATAAAAGTGAGGGATGGGGAATGCTCGATATCTTTATTATGATATATAAAAAAAAAGTACACGTTTTGATATTGTTTTTTAACAGATTTACATTAATACATTGTAGATAAACATGGCAGAAGTGGCACAGGCCACGCCAAATGCAAAGGCTATAGGACCGAAACTTTCTGATAATCTAAAACCAGCGCTGTAAAAACAAGTGGGACAGTAATCGGCTATATAAATAGGATATAAATAAATAAATAATAATTAACATGCTGATTTCAAGATTACTTACATCCAGTAGCAGGTTGGTATGACTCGGCGGAGTAGAAAGCAATTGTTAATCGGGTAACGGGACTCAACCAACCAGGTTGAGCGGCGGCTGTAGGACCTCTCTGATCGTAAAGCTGGACTTGATAATCACCCATCATCAAAGGGGAAGCGGCAGGAACATCACTAATGTGCCACACAGCGCTTGTAGCAGCACCTTCCATAGCAGTAATGGTATAGGTGACCTTGTTTGGACCGACAGCAGCCAAAGTAAGGTTTTGTGGTCTGACTAAAAGATCGGTGAATGACCATACAAAAGTGACGTTCTCCTTGGCATCAATTTTATAAAGAGGGGAGACGGATTTACTAACAGTGGGTGTGACAAAAGTGGCGGTACCGGGAAAGACAGTGTTTCCGTAGGAAGAAGATGTAGGCAAGGCGTTTAGACTGTTGCTAGCAGCAGCATTTGCAGACGAGTTGGCGCTACCCGCTGTGGTTATGACTACGTTGCTAGCTTGTGGTGCGGCACTACCGGAAGCAGCAGCACTTGCTGGGGCAGAACCAGCCGCAGAGCTAGGCTGTGCTGCTGCTGAAGTAGCAGCAACGTTGTTATTTGATGATGTGGCAGCTGGTGCTGGTGCTTGTGCTTGTGAGCTACCAACAGCTGTATGTACGTAATATGAAATCAAAAAATAAATTAAAAATGAAAAAAGCGTGAGTAAAGGGATGACAAGGGGCTCATATTACTTCTTGTAATTTATCAGTGTTTTTTTTGTTTTTATTATTATTTTTGCTAACCTTGGGGTACTATTAAATGATAAGACAAGGTTAGGGAACTGGTTAATATTGAGATATTTGGATTTGCACCGTCAACTTACTTCTTTTAGCTAACTGTGCTTGACAGCTTACAATAAACAACAGAAACAAGGCAATAAATACACGCATGACCTTGATGTAATGAGGAAGAAGCAAAAATGAAAGAAATAAGAAAAGAAGGAAAAGAAAATAAATAATAAAAAAACCTTTTCTGTGTGGTTGCCCCTCAATTTGATTTGATACACCGACTAAAAGGTAAAAGAGTTAAAAATAGCATCTCAAATGGCCTTCAACAGCGGAGTGACAAAATAAATGATTTTATATCATGAATAATAACAGAATAGAATATGAATTTTTTATTGTCAAAACACTAAGATTGGAAGAATATTCTCCTGCCTTCTTTTCTTTCTCTCTCTTTTGTTATCATAAAAGAGTAATCGTTTCTAAAAATACCAAAAACAACAACAATAATAATAATAATAAGCCACCATGTCCGAACATGGCAAGTGATTTACCTGTTTTTTATTGTTTTGTTATTAATAAACTCGCACAAAAATAGAAAGCCTGAAGGAATACTTGACATTCGCTTCTCAGCTCGCCAGAGATGCAGGAAAGCTCATTAAAGATGCCATCAACTCGCGCATGCAGGGCTCAAGTGCCAATGTCGAAGTGAAAAAGTCCAACCCAAGCGACCTTGTGACAGAGACAGATAAAGCTGTCGAAGAGTTTATCAAGGACAAGCTCTTTTCCACCTATCCTGACCACAAGTTTATCGGTGAAGAGACCTTTGCTAGTGGTGTCGACACAGAGTTCACCAACGACCCCACGTGGATCGTAGATCCTATTGGTAATTGATAAATAATAATAATAATAATAGCTGCATTTACATATCTATCTAATATCTTTATATCATGTAAAAGACGGCACAACCAACTTTGTTCATGGTTATCCTTTTGTGGCTGTCTCCATTGGCATGACCTTAAACAAGGTGCCCGTCATTGGTGTCATCTATAACCCGCTGCTTGACGAGCTCTATTCTGCTTGTCAAGGACAAGGTGCTTATATGAACGGACAGCGTTTACCCTTATTCAACCCTCCACCTGCTCTTGACGACATCTCGGAATGCTTAATTGCAACGGAAGCAGGTTCCGACCGTTCCAAGCAAGTCATTGACGCCAAAATTAGCGCCATTCATGAAATGGTTCGCTCCAAGGCAGACAGCAAGACTGCTGCCCAGGCCCACAGTGTACGTACAACTGGCTCAGCTGCCCTGAACTTATGTTCGGTTGCCAAGGGCGTTGTGGACGTGTACTGGGAAGTGGGCTGCTGGGAATGGGATGTGGCCGCTGGTGTTGTCATAGTGACTGAATCTGGCGGGTTGGTTCTTTCCGGCAGTCATGACACATCTGACTTTGAACCCGTTAATCTTTTCTGTCGCAAGTACCTTGCTGTTCGTGCTGCAGATAGATCCAAGCAAGAACATGTTGTCTCTCAAATGAGAGAAATTATCCCTGCCATAGACGCTCCTCGTGCCCCTGTACCAGGTGGTTTTGATGCTTAAGAAAATGAAATCATCCCAACATTTATAATCCACTAGTTATAACGCGTCATGCGCACTTTTTTTCTTTTCTTTTCTTTCTTTTACAGATAAAGAATATTACTGTTGTTTTTATTTATGTTTGTTTAATCCTTTTTAGAAATAAAGAAATTTACAGAAACCAATTCCAAATGACTCTCCTTTACATATGCCTCATGAGCCCAACAATCCCTATTTTTGGACAATGCCTGAGCAGCAGCATTGGGAGAGGATTGCTTATACAACAAGTAAATATAACGATGATCACCAGTTCCACTTGGAGGAGCAGGTCCCATGTAACTTGATAATTCAGCAGCTTGTGCCAAGTCGGATGAACCTGGGATATTACATACAACCCAATGACGATAAGGGCTCATTTTGGGGTCTTCTCTGGTTGGAGCATCAGGGTCTACCTACAAAAACAACTTGGTTGGTCATCTTGTTGTTGTTGCTGTTATTCACGGGAAGTGTCTTACTAAAACAAGTGTATAATGAGCATTTTCATCATCAGGGATAAAGTTGACTGTTGGTTGTTGGGCAGAATCCTCGGGCTTAATGAAATTACCAAGCGCGACATCTTCTCCACTTGGGTATTTGATATCCAACAAGGTAGAGGGACTAAAACCTTCGGGAACGACTATGTGGGTTTTAGAAAAATAAACACAGAGTAAGTTAAATACACTCATTATCATCATGATTGTTCATATTTGAACTTTACTGTTGGGAGAAATTCCTGCAGACTTGAGAGCACTATTCAAGTTCATTTCCATAGTAGTAAGAGGCATGATGTTTATTTCTTTTCAATGTACAATAAAATAGTCGACTAAACTTAGTATTTTTTTTTTAAAAAAAAAAGTAAAAGAAAAGAATCAGGCAATTTGTATCGATTTTTAAATTGCAAATTTGGAATCTCTTGGTGAAACCGCAGTGACGTCTTGCATGGAAACTAAATTAAAAAGATTATTTACATGAATATGCATAATGTGTACCTCCAGGTGTATTTGGGATTCCGCACACACCAAAATAGGATAAGCAGTACTAAAACTTGAATGAAATAATAGAATGGTAATAGTATGAAAAAATAATTACAAAGTCATTATATCATCGATAAATGAAACACACGCTATAGAAAGATCCTTAGCGGCGGTTCTCCTATCCCATTACAACATTTTTCTGTTATCAATTATCCAAGCCTAGATATGTAATTTATTATACATTTTACTAAGATTACCTCTTTGAGTTACAACATTGAAATACACCAATGGTCATATTCATAGATATCAGTAATAAGTGCTCAGTTGAAAGACTTGATAAGCTCATAAAAAAGCATTATTTTAAGCTGCGCCATGATAACGAGTACCACTTTAAATATGGTAAAAAATAATAATTAGGACAATGCTCTGCTCAGTAGGTACTCTGGATGAAAATCGCCATATATATTTTTACTAAAAAATAGAAGTGAGAGTTTGTTTTCAATGCGAAGAGATGGATAAATAATAGGCTCAGTCAACAATTCTGTTTCTTTTTTATAAATGATGCTAAATGCCTATTTTTATTGGGATTGTCTACAGACACACCACAGGCATGTGCTGTAATTACGGTATATGTGACCGTATAAGTATGCATCCATTAAGTCTTCACGTTTCTTAAAAAAATATCAAGTTTCTAAAGTTAAAAAAAGTACTTGTTTTTTGGAGACGTATATCAACAAACTTTTACGCACTTTTTAATTCATACAGAGGGTAAGCTCCATGCTAAAAAAAACATTTCTTTCTGTGAAAACGAGATTAACATACGTATGCTCCAGAACGCACCACACAAGCAGCGGTTGAGTCACGTGTGGTGCATCCAAGAGAGAAAAGTGGTGTGTCTGTAGACAATCCCCTTTTTTTATTTCGGATTCTAGGAGGTTTTTACAAACAAACTCGCAAATACACCGAAATGATATTGAGATATGTTGAATATTGAGATTTCTTGGGATGAAGTGACAATTAAAACCATCGCTTTCAATTTATTATGACAAATATGCAACCAATTTGATTTATTATAAGTATTTTCTGTTTTATATAAAACCAAAAGGGCTCTATGGCAACTAATACTTGAAATATTGTTCGATTTGGTATTCTCTCTTCTTTTCATATTGTCCAATCGAGGGCTTTAATTTAGCATGAGTATTTTTTTTTTCTGAAATGCAATGATGTTTATTCCTAGCCAAAGAAAACCTCCCCCTGTCGTTTTCAACTTGAATAAATAAAATTGTATCGTTGAATAGGATATGTTTCCATTAATGAAATAGGAACGTTATGCTATTTTTAACCAAGCATCGTCTTCTTTAGCTCATGCATATTAAATAAGTTTTGTAGATCTATTTCTTGACAAGCGCACATGATTGGACCCAAGCAGAATTCGGCGCTTTAAATTATAACGTGCTTTGTCAGATCAGTTGTTTTGAACGTATCTTTTATAAAAAAAAATAAAAAAAGACGCCGAAAAATAAAACGATAAAAGATGCATTAGAAAAAGAAAAAGCCGTAAAGACCCAATTAAAAGAAATAACCAAGACGATACTGGATAAAAACACCGATAAACATCATAAATATTTTCATCAACTCAGATGGATTTTTTATATATTTTTAAGTGCTATTCGAATATACCACCTCACTGCTCTTTCTACTCTAAAAAGTAGTTACACTTGTTAAATGGGTAAAATATTCGCTTATGATAGAATCTACCATTTTCTTATATCCATCGTTTCCGAATTATTTTCACTTTTTTTTTTTTTTCATCTAATCCTTTTTTTTTCGCTAAAGAAAAAAGAGGTACATGTTCACGTAAATCACAATTATCCATGTTTGGTTATAAAGAAGAAGATAAGCAATCGTTATATTTATCGGTCAAAATTATGTACAAGCAGAACGCCAATACCCAACTTTAAAATAGAAAATGTCCTTATATATATACTTTTCGGTCAATTTACAAACCAAAACCAAAAGCCGTACATATGTTTATGAATATTGAGATGACATTAATAGACGTTCCCCCTGACACTCCCAATAGGAACTCGTAAACGTAAAATGAATGCTAATTTGCAGTCCGCGGAAAGGAACCTATTACCTTTCGGAATAGGTCGGGTCAGCCTCATGCTCATGGAAGAGAAGGAGCTACGTTTTGAGAGGGAATAAGAATATATTATAAAACGCAAATATAAATATTTAAAACAAGATGGCTGTAAAATAATTGAAACGCCTCATTTTATTTATCTTGTTAAAAGAGGTTTAGCATGATACGTGGGCTTTACGATTCTTTTTAAAGCTTGCATAAAACAAACGGGTTTACATGTGACAAGGAAGGCAAACCTGGGTCTCCCTTTTAATTGCTCGTGGGAATTACATGGACTCCGAACCCCGCATTTTTTTCAAACCTGATTTAAAAGCAAACCTCAGAAAAAAAACATACTCTTCTCTACTTTATATTTTTTATAAAAAAAGGTTCAATAATAAAAATGGTTTCTGAAAAGTTTGATGCTATCAAGGTCGGTACTGGTGAGGATCTTGTCACTTTGACACGTTGGGTTATCGCACAGCAACAGGTAAATAGATTATCAGTTTTCAACAAGTAGAATGAGCTTATCTCTTACCATTTTTTTTTAATATTCCAGGAAGCGCCTGAAGCTACTGGTGATCTTACTTTGCTCTTGACTGCTATCCAATTTGGTTGTAAGTTCGTTGCTTCCAAGGTGAAACAAGCTGGTTTGGTTAACCTGTAAGTAGAAAAGGAACTAGTTGAAATTAAAAGTGGGACTATGCTTGTTTATTTATCTGTACCGTTCTCTGTTTAGTTTGGGTTTAACTGGTCAAGCTAATGTTCAAGGTGAGGATGTCAAGAAATTGGATGTTCTTGCCAACGATATTTTCCGTAATGCATTGATTGCCTCTGGTAAGGCCTGTTTGTTGGTATCTGAAGAGGACGAAAATGCTATGATCATTGAGAACCCTGATCAGCGTGGTAAATATGTTGTGACCTTTGATCCCCTCGATGGTTCTTCCAACATTGATTGTGGTGTTTCCATTGGTACCATTTTTGGTATCTTCAAAGTCGTAAGTGTCGATATTGAGATTGTGTTCAAAATAATAATTTTTAAGTAAATATTTAATGACTTTTTCCTATAGAAAGATGAGTCCAACCCCAACATCAGCGACTGTATCCGTAGTGGCCGTGAATTGATTGCTGCCGGTTACTGTATGTATGGTTCTTACTGTGAACTTATCTTGGTAAGTAGTATAAATAAATGGGAGGGAGGATAAAGAAGTAGCATCATTCTAACTGTTTTTTCTTATTCAAGTCTGTTGGTAATGGTGTTAACGGTTTTACTTTGGATCCTTCTATCGGTGAATTCATCATGACCCATCCCAAGGTAAAAATGCATATATTGTACTCATCGGGTTATTTCGGGCAATTTTTTAACATTAAAGAAATGTTCCTTAAATCAAATTTAGATTGTTTTGCCTCCTCGTGGTAAAATCTACTCCATTAATGAGGGTAACTACAAATACTTTGATGAGCCCAGCAAAAAGTATGTCGACCAAGTCAAGCAAAAGTACAGTGCTCGTTATGTAGGTTCCATGGTATCCGATATCCACAGAACTCTCTTGTACGGTGGTATCTTTGGTTACCCCGCTGATTCCAAGTCAAAGAAGGGAAAGCTTAGAATTTTGTATGAAGTATTCCCCATGTCATTCCTCATTGAGCAGGCTGGCGGTAAGGCAACAACAGGTACCGTAGACTGCCTTGACTTGGTACCTGAGCATATCCACGATCGCTCTGGTATCTGGCTTGGCTCCAAGGAAGATGTTGAAGATGTTGAAGCTTGCTTCAAAGCTTAAGAAAGAGAGAGCGAGAGAGAGCGAGAAAAAAAAAAGCATATAATACATTATTTATTTTTTTTCTTTTAATTGTACAATAAAATTATCATTTTTCAAAAGCCATAATGAGACTCGGTCTTAAACACTTGTTGGTTATAATAATCATGGATTGACTGTACACGACTTGAGAGATTATCGCTATCCTGCGTCAATGCTATGTAGCGTTTAAACATCTCCTGCTCTTCATCATCCTCACCACTTGTCTCACTTGTTTCCTCACTCTTGATCAACGGACATTCTTTGTTACTGGAGATATCCAAAATAATCGTCTTGACTTCAGCTATAATAAGAATAATAGCATTAGCAACTCGCTGCTATTGATTGCACTGGATTGTATATGAAAACATTGTAGATAATAGTAATTACCTTCTGAAATGGGCTCAGTGAGATCAACAAACGCATCATGTTTTGGTACATTCAAAGCGGCAATTGCCTGTGATTCCTTTTTCGTCATTCTTGTCATACGTTGACGTACTCTCTCAATCACCCTGCACATGATGTCAAAATTTTCAGCCTCCTCTTCCGATTCAAAACAAAATGCTTTCACTTACGGTGCCGGCAAACCCGTCTCTATTGCTTTACCCAATAAATATTCCCAATCATAGTCTGCCGTCCTCTGTTTTTGGTATGCGTTTGCCATATTTTGGAAAAGCTGCTCAACCATCTCAACCGTTAAATCACGGACAGCGAGAGAATCAGTTCCTTGGGAATCATCGCAATCAATAGGCTTGATTTCTTCAATCGTTGAATCTAATGCATGCTCCAGCACTTGGTCTTTAGCGTCTTCCAGTATCTTGTTTTCCAAAGAACCTCCGAAAACGATCGAAAAGTGATTTGGAGGGTATTTTTTTCTACTATTGCACGGTGTTTTCTCTGCAAGCCTATTTCTTTTATTACGACGAAGTACTGTTTTTCTCTTTGGCGTCGTGTATATGCTGCTACTGGCTAAAAAGCCTGCTGAATGTCTACCATGACATAACTTGCATTAGCTGCTTTCTTTTTAAGATCTCGATCCAACACTTACATTCCATGGCTGAAGGCTCTTGGCCATTGAAAAGGTTCTTCCTTGTTTGAGGACAATAGAATGGCCCTTTTGCGTTCCCTTTCCTTGTCTTTACGTTTTGCTTCCCTTTGCAGCTCTACTTCGTTTCTGAATAGTTTAATGTAATCGTACATTTCTTATTTTAATTTTTTTTTTGTGTATTTTATTCCTGTTGAAGGATGCGGGGAGCAACGGCCGAAAAACAAAACAAAAAATAAGCAATTTTCTTTGAGTTTTTTTTTCCTTGTGTAATTCGGAGTTAGAGATCGCAATCAGAAATAAGTTTTCCATTTTTTGCAGTTTTATCAGATTGTCTGTTCTTCTTTCTTATTGTTATCATTCTTAATTAATTAATCAAAACCGTTGCAATGGAAACCTATCAGATGAAATCTGTAACTGCAACAAGATGCATTAATTGCGGCACAACCACAACACCTCTCTGGCGTAGAGACCCTAATGGCGAAACTATCTGCAATGCTTGTGGTCTTTACTTGAAGGCCCGTCATACACTTCGCCCTCCCACTTTAAAAAGAGCACCGAAGAAACAGATCGAGAAGAAGAAGCATTCTAATACTACTTCTTCTTCTTCTTCTTCTTCTTGCAGTGGGACCTGCCTTGGTGCTGGCCAGTGCAACGGAACTGGTGGCTCATCGGCATGTGCAGGCTGTCCTACTTACAATCAAAACCAAATCAACCGTCAAACCCTCATCTGTGCTAATTGCAGAACAAACACAACTCCACTTTGGAGAAGAGACGACAAAGGAAACACTATTTGTAATGCCTGTGGTCTCTATTTCAAACTTCACAATATGCATCGTCCGGTGACAATGAAACGAAGCATGGTAAAGCGTAGAAAACGCATTTCCGTAGCACAAGGATATAGCGATGATGAATTCGAAGAAGAATTCAGACCACAATTACCCTTAAAACGTACCATTGAAAATCGCGTTCCAGAAATAGAAGATTATATGGTCAAAAGGCCTTCTTTGGTTTCTCCTCAAGAAAATGTGCTACCAAAAACACCCCCCAATCATTATTTATTCTCTAAATTTCCAGAAGAATCTACAGAATGCCCTCCTCCTGTTATGCGAGAAAACCCTCTTCGATTAGAATCACTGTTTAACCCAAAAGAAAACTGTAATATGCTACCCTCATTAACTTTACCGCCTCTTATGTACCAAGGTGCTCCCTCTCCGCCTATGAGCCAAGCTTCAAGCCAAGCATCGAGTCAGACCTCACCAAGTCAAACTTTAGTTACCCAGCCTTCGATGACTCAGCAAAGAGAATATGATTTGGCTGATTTTGATGCCGCTTTGGATAAATTAGAGCATCTAAGACGCCAAGTGAGACCTGAACAAGCCTATGCATTATCTCAACTTACTCAATCCATTACTGAACTAGCCTCAAGGGCTGAAGCAGTACTTTCACATTACTAAATTTCTATTTTTTACTACTATTTATAATTTATATCCTTTAAGTCATTTCTTCATGTACAGTAAATATAAACCCTCCCATTCTCTTTTTCTATATCTCATCCTCTATTTTGTATAATAAACAAGTTATTTATTGTTTCTATATCTGTTTCTTAATAATCGTCTGGTGATATGATATAATAAGCGGGCTTTTTGTTATGATGAAAAAATCTGATAACAATCGAGATCGGATTTTGAATCCGGAATAAAGTTGAGTTGTCACACTTTTGTCAAAATGATAGCATCGCCTTGGTACAGCGACTTTCTGTAAACTCTAAATACAAACAAGGAAAGAGTATACGGTGCAAATAGCACGACGGATGGGAACACGAGAAATCCGAAAAAAAAACTTACTAATTTCGCCCTTCCATTTTTCTTTTTTTACTTCATTTGTGCGGCATCTCGGACATGTTTTTAATTTCCCTTACACAGAAGCCATTTAAATTGGGAATTCTTCTTTTTACTTTACCCCAATTTAGTATCCTTTTATAAAGTATACCAATGATGTCAAAAGAAAATAATAATTATTAATGATAAGTTTATTTATTACATTCTATTTTTATCGATGCACATGTACTCGTATTCCACCAAGGTATGATATCCTCAGTTGCTTGACTTGATGCCCTTAATGGGAAAAGCAAGCCTGTAAAAAAATAACACGCATTTAATCAGATAAGAAAAGAATCAATATCAGCATCAGCAATTTAAGATCACTGATAGTCTATAATCTCCACATATTGAAACATAGCCAACCAATCTATTGTCAATTACTGATAATCATCATCAGATTTGATCTTACATGTCTCTGATCTTTGCTCATCATTAAAGTTTATATCTCTCTTCCGTTCTCTTACTCTATTATTAATCTTTAACAGGTCATAAAATCAGCAAAACATTTACATCTTTTTTATGTTATTTATTGAAATTAATATTAATACCATTATTCATTCATTCATTTATTGCACATTAATATAATAATATTATTATTAGCTTTTTTTTTTTAAAAAAAAAAGGAGTACAGTGAAAAACCATTCTGGATGGCTATATCATTTTCTCCTTATTATTTTATTATTTTCATCAGATGATATATATTATGCTACAAAATAAAAACAAAAGATATTTTAAGATCTTATTAAATCGCGTGGAGGACCCATCATAGTCATTACAAATATAACAATGCACAGGTTTTTCATCATTTTTTTTGGGGGAGAGTGATCTATACATTCTTTTTAATTGGGATTTTTTGAGCTGTCATCTGATAAGGAGGGGGTAATGATTAAGCTGAAAGTAAAAATAAAACCATTTACTAGGTTCACGGCCTTGATGAACCACTTCAATAAAACACTCTATCTAATATGAAAAACAAAAAAGAAGACTCGGAAACTCTTATCCAAAAATAGAAATTTAAGAATTCTAGTCTATTTTTGCTCTGCATTAAAAAAAACAGCCAAAAAATCATGAAGCACGGTCCCTTTGGTAACATTACCATTAACATCACCTATTTCTCTACAAAGTAGAATCGAGAAAAGGGCTAAAATAAACTACTTCTTTATCGAGCCCACATCTCTCTTTTTTTAGGTTGATGCTAAGCAATGGACTAAAAGTTTCTATTTTAATGCCTCATAGAGTCATCTGTTGTTGTCGCTTGGGACGTTAAAGTTTTCTTGTCTGTGGGGGACACACATGCAAGCATCTGATAACGATTACTACGTGATCAGACCGTACATTTCTTACCTGAATCTCAAATTCTGACGAATCAAGTACAGTTTGCTAAAGAAGCCAAGAGCTTGGGTATCCCAAAAAATACAATATATTTCTCAAATTCAGCAACTAGTTACATTCCATATTAGGAATTTGTCAATCTATGGTCACATACGGAAATCATGATTATTTTTTTGTTTTTTTAAATCGCAAAGATACACAAGAAAATTATAGAAAATTGAAAGGGCGTAGTTGGAGAAAACAAATGCCATTTAAAAATATTTTATTATACACGGTACAAAACAAGTAAGGTTTTTCCGTTCGTGTCAATAAGTTATGGCGCGCGAGATACAGGGGTCTTATAAAACAAACATCTCGTTACCAAACAACACTACTATTTAGACCATGTTTCGATAAACGGATAGCTCAAATAATCTACATTTATTTACCATAATGCATATTGTTTGTTAAACACAAATACAATATTACTTTTTTGTAAGACAAAAAGCACAACAAGAAAATCTCAGTTATAAAAACGTTTTAGTACCTTTCCGATTTTTGTACGAATTTACTAATGGGGGATTTCTCCCCGCCCTGAAAAGTAGTCAATGTGGAGGAAAACCTGGAACGTTAAACAAATGTCATTCAACGTGATCTATCACCTCCGTACTTTTTTTTTTTGAAGCGAAAACTCAAATTTTTCTCTGAAATGTGACATGTATATGTGTGATCTCGCGATTCCAATAAAATCATAGGAAAGGTATCCGATTTGGAGCTCTAATTTCATTTCTTAACTTAAAATCACGATTATATCATCAAACAGAGATACTATTTTTTATGGTATTTACGTATGTGAGGGGGAGTAAGTGTATATTTATTTGAAGTCGGAAGAGAAAAGATGGAAAAAAGTTTGGGTCCCGGTTGATTCGTATTGTAAGCAATATAAGATATAGATTTTATTATTGGAGCGTTGGTAGTATATACTTCAATTCCGTCAATATAGTTCTACCATTCAATACTTTTCAAAAGCAAGGAGTAAACATATCATACCCATGTTGCTCAGACACAATGAAAGCATTGGGCGCCATTAGTGTCTCTGGTATAACAATTGCATTGTTTTTGATATCATGTTAATTGTTTTCACTTTCTTTTTTTTTTTTTTTTGTTCTCG
>VCJI01001028.1:69156-80523 GCA_024139395.1 Backusella morwellensis
TTATAATATCCGAGAAAATTCTTGCGAAAAATTAATAAACTTAATAGATTGAAAATACTTACTTTATTACTAGAGTAAACCATCGGATTGATATATATAAAAATATGTATTGGCTAAAGGGAGAAAAAAGTGAGCTTATAGATTATAAATTAGAGCACATAGCCATCAATATTCCTTTAATTTAGTCAGTCATATAGTAATACTTTATATAATCAAAACTATAATTTCGAATTGTAATAGGAGAATAAACTATAAAAAAATCCTTCTTGTATACTTGGCCACAGACTCACGTAAGGAGGGTTTTTATTTTTAGTTTTGATTGTATTTTTGTACCCAAAGACCCACAAATTTAGAGAGGAGAACTGTTCTTTGGACTGAATAGTTTTTCATACCAAGTGTTTGCAACATTTTCTTATACCTATAATGAAAACAGTTGTCCTTCGAATGTGTATTACTTGGCCCTCATATTTTCATTTTCATTTATTTCATTTTTTGTGAATGAAAATTTTCATTAAATAAAGAGGGGGAAATCATACAATGAATAGTTATAACGTACGTGCTACCTATATTGAAGTAGGAGGTTTAGGAGCTAAAGGGAGAGCCTATAAAAATTTCTTTCAAGTATATAGATTGACACAATCGAAAAAAGGGGGTGATCGAAGACATACTCAATATGTCAGCTAGTGGCAAATATATATTCGAGAAAGAAATGATAAGTAAATAGTAAAAGGAGATATATATTCTTTTTATATACTTGACTATGAGCATAAAAAAAGGTATGAAGATGGTATCTTTCTCATCTTTTGAAGTGTTATTTTGTAATCAAAACCAAGTAAATGATCTCTTTTCTTTATTAATTACTTTTATTTTAGAAGAAAGAAAAGCCAAATATGCGTTTCTTTATCTAGATTTAGATACGCACAAACACACATGTTATTTTTTCATTGTTTCAAAGTTAATTTCAAGTATTGGCGACTCCTTTTTTTTCTTTGCATAAAAAAAGTATATATAAAGAATTAGTTTTTACTTTTCTATTCTTGAACAAACTTTCCTTTCTTTTCAACTCATTACACTCATTTAAAACTATTAACATGAAAACAAATGTCATTATTTTCTTTGTTTTATCAATGCTTTGGCCACTGATATTAGCTGCAGGATCAAACCAGTATGGTAGACGTGGGGTTGCTCGCATCATGAATTTTGGAGATCCCGAATATATGGCAGGTTTTGAAGGTCTCGAAAAACGTGATCGCGGAACATGGTAAATGACTAGAGTTTTATTCCAGAATATAATAATATTAAACTTCATGATAAAGGTATTCTGGGCCTGATTTAAAAAATGCTGCTTGCTATGGCATTAATGGATTACGTCCCTTTAATGCTAAAGTTCAAGATATGATTGGAGCTATGGTATTTTATATATATTGTAAAAGAAAAAGAAAATAACCTAAAATTATTAATAGGCCATGAATGGTTTCGAGCAATGTTATAAATGTATGAAAATCACGAATAATCGCAATCCAAAATACCAGGTTACCGTTAAAATAGTAGACAAATGTGCAGCTTGTAAAGTTGGTAATGTATAGCCAACTCCAATCTCTTCCGCAGAAACTTTATCTCACATCTATACCATCATTATTTCCTTTTTTTAATTTACATTAGGTCAAGCAATCGATCTAACTCCAGCTGCATATAAGCGTCTTTCACCAAAAGGCGACTTGAAATCTGGTGTACTTGATATCAGTTTTAAGCCAGTAAAATGTCCAAAAGATGGAATCCTACCAAAGCTTCCAATTATTAAAAAGTTGTTTCAGTAAAGAAACAAAACAGAAACAAATTTCTAGTGTCATTTTTACTTATTATACATGTATTTTCTTAAACCGTTTTATGTTTATATATTAGCAAACAATAAAAACAAGGCAAACATAACAGAAATGTTGATATTTATTGTGCGATTACTTATATCGTCTTTTGAACTCATTTTATTCCTTTTTTTTTAATTTATAATATACTCTTTAGATTCTTTTAATGACGTTTGGAACTTCAATGACAAATCTATCATATTCGAAGCTCATTTTCATTACAATCAGTAGTATAAAAAACATTTACTTTATGCTATTTTTTTTGAACAATAATAATATATAATGTCATCGGTTCATTAATTAGTATATCAATTGATATAAGAAGTATGATCTATAGCATGTGAATTAACATCGTCGATGAATATGATTGTACTATTTAGGGGATTTTCGAAATGATAATTTAAAGAATAAAATTAAATACTCCAACTCACCCCCTGGATATGATGTAAATAATTATTAGTCCTAAATGTTAGCACCAACATAATATGAATAAATTGTATGAACAAGGCAAATTAAATGCTATTATATATGATACAATTAGCCGATGATTCGCTACTCAAAATTTCAACAAAGAAATTATAATACGCTGTTTTCAGAACCTTACAAGCAACAGATAATGATTGACTATAACTGGCAGATCATATTTATAGCTTTGAATAGTATTAAATTTTTAAGAAGTTAATATATCGTATAAAAAAGGTCCACCAAAAGAAGTCCCTCTCACCGCTTTTCGTCTTCTTCCAAATATAGAGTAATAACAAAAAAACCACCCAACCTAAAAAAGTTGTTCTCACTCTCTGTAGGTGGAGTTTCAAGTTTCATCATCCGGATAAAATATGTTCTTAATACAAAATCCTGTCTCTCTTTTACTTGTTCTTATTTTTGATTAAAATGTCCTCTATTATCGATTCAAAACCATCAAAAAGCATATTGAAAAGCACAAAACTAGTACAAAGTAACACCTGGCTATCAAAATTTAATTTCACCGATAATAAGCAGCAGCAGGATACACAAGACGAAGAACCTGAAAAACCGCTAAATGAAGAACTTGTCCCAAAAACACTAAAGAGAGTGCGCTTTCCAGTAACAAAGCTTACCACGGAATACCTTTTTTTAAAAGAACAAGATATTCCCATGATGTTGACTCAGGATCAGCAACATCAAGAGGATTCCCAGCAAGTACAGAATGCTACTCAGTTATTGTCCCTTTACGAACGCTTATGTAAAGCAAAAGGAGAACCCACCATTGACAAACTGGTGGTTACACTTCTTGTAAGTAGCCTTTAACAGTTCAAATATGTACCGTTTATTTATTTATTTATATTTTACATAAATAGAACCAACCTCAGGCAACCTGTTTGACTCGGTTAGACTTAACAAACCAATTTATTGATCGCAACAACATTGAACCATTTGCAGATTTAATGTCCCTTGAATTTGGACTAAAGGAACTTTTACTTGACAACTGTCGACTAGAAGACGATGTAAGAAAGAGCCGTTTATTTTTACAAACGAAAACTAAAGTCTTTTAAGGCAATCAAAATATTGATGCATAGTTTGTTGTTAAACGATCAAATCACCTATTTAAGTCTCGCGAACAACCCAAAAATCAGAACAAACGGGTTTAAATACATTGCAGTGTATATCAAAGGGGTAAAAAAAGCGATGCAAATAATGGCAATAACACTAACATCTATTTTATGAGTCAGTCGACAAGATTGATCACCCTGGACTTATCATACACACAGCCCGACAAAAAGAGCATAGAATATCTTTCAACTGCCTTGCCAATGTCAAAAATATCCCGCCTTTTCCTTGATGGATGTCATTTGCGGGTGACACAATTCGAGCAGCTTTCTGCCATGATCAAAAACACAAACACAATCAAGCACATCTCACTTCGGTACAATCGAGTTATGAACCAACAAAGTGCATTATGGCTTGGTGTGTTTTTAAGGGATTATGATAATCCAATGGCGAATGGGTTACAATATTTGGATATCAGTCAAAATGACTTGAGTCAGGGCATTCAATACATTGCACAGGCACTGAGAAGGAATATAAACTTACAGCAACTTGCGATGAGAGAGTGTAATATTGATGCAAAAGGGTGTGCTCTTATTGGTGAAGCATTGGTAAATAGAATGGGATCTTTGTTGTAAAGGAAGAGGAAGGAGCCTAATGTCACTATTAGAATTATAATCGCTCATTAAAAAGATTGGATGTTGCGTTAAATCCTCTATGCTCACCAAACGTTGGCGGTGTAAGTTGGCATTATCAAATACTACTACTTCTACTTCTACTACTATTATTATTATTATTGCTGTTTTATTTACTTGCTTTCTTCATAACTTCACTATTAGATCAAAACTGTTTCAAAAGCTCTTTGTATTAATACATCTTTAAAGGGTCTTTGCTTATCAGAAACTGGCCTAGTGTCTGAAGGTAGGTTCATATGATTTATATATATATATATATATATATCTTATTATTATACAAGCATTATTAACAATAATAATACTAAATAATATAGCTCTTATTGCATTATCTGAATGTATCCCTAAAAACAGCTCACTGGTTCGTCTTGATTTATCAAAAAATACACAGTTAGACCTTCAAGGATTAACAGCTATTGCATCTACTATCAAAACAAACAATGCCCTTTGTTTTGTAGACATCAACATTCCAGTAAGTCATCCCTTCCTCCCTTCTACAATATTTTGACCACTATTTGTTTAGAGCGATAATCCAAATATGGTTGATATTCATAATGATATCCTAGCAACATGTACAAACAATGCACTAATTGCAAAAAACAATGAGGATACCAATAAGACACCTGCCATTCAAAATAATAACAGTTCAATTGCACATACAACAGCCCGACTTTCATTACAAGAACGACTAGCAGCTGTAGTATCCAAGGGAAAAGCAGTAAAGGCACCTCAGCAAGAAAGACCGTTATCACCATCACCATTACCCGCTGAGCACAGACCATCGGCACCAGAACCACAGGAGCCACAGGTTCAAATTCCTTCGAGAAAAAAGAGGACGAGTAAACCCATTTCGGCGTATGTTGTTGAGAGCGATGAAAATGTCATTCAGAAATCATTAGAGCTGGTTACTTTACTTGAGCAAGATATTTCAACTAAAAAGGATAACTGTGACGATTTGGATAATTGTAAACAAATCCAGGAAATTGTTTGTCAAAGAATACCATTGGTAGAAAATTCTGATCATTTAGGTAAACAAGGGGGGAAAAGGGAAGAAAAAGCACTTTTTTCTAATGATATGTATAGAATTGTTATTGGGTGTAAATGATAGGCTTATATCCGCAATTCAAATATGCGACACACAAATTGAAGACTCATCAATACCACCAAATGAAGAAGAGGATAATAAACAATTTGAACTTGGTGAAGGCGATGATGGTGAATTAGAAGATATTACTATCGATGAAGAAGAAGAAGACGATCATCTTAAGCAATTACGTAGCGAAATCGAGGCAGAAGAAAGTGCGGCATTTTTAAAAGCTAAACAAAACGAAAAATAGACCATAGAATCATTCGATTTTTTTTTTTTTGCAAAAATAAAATAAAATAAACTTGTTTATACCAAAAAAAAAAAGCAAATCTCATTGTTCTCTCCTATTTCAGGAGCTAAACTTGTTAATGACGTATTTGAATGGATTATTTTTAAATGATTATAATTGTTATTTATTTCAAATATATATACATATTTATATATAAATATAAAAAAAAATGCATAATAATAAAGGGTATCATATCATGTTTTTTTGTTAGTGTGTTTTTAAGTTATTAAAAGATATATACAGGGTTTGGGGAATATTAGTTTAAAAAATAAAAGAAACTATACACATATAAAAATAAGAAGCTGTGCATGAATAATAATAAAGGGGAAGAGGATTAAGTGGTTAAATACATAATTTGTCACAAGGATCAACCTTGAAATATGGGCATATATATATAGTTTTTCTTTTTTGTTGTTTTTTGTTGTCATTATTATTGAATTCGTTAAGTCGTTGGACGCGAGTTATATATTTGTGCTGCTTTGTAGTTGTTTTTGCTGTTTATAGTTATTGTTTGTTTGTTTGTTTTTTTCTGTTATTTTTGAAAAACTTGATTTGCTTTTAAAGGCGAATAAATCAGACAACAAGAGTAGACATCATATTGGATAGAATTGAATCATCTTCCTCCTCCTCTTCAGAAACCCGTTTCTGCCGGTTTGCAGGGGAAGAGCATCTAGATCTATCCGAACAAGGTGTACCAGGAGGTGAGGGTGGTAATTCAACTTGCTTGTAAAAGACTTGATCTCTGTATGTTTTCTCCCAACGATCAACCTGAGCTGTACGTGTAAAGTACTTGCAATGAAGGATACGTTGTCTTAATTCGGGTAAACTGATTCGATGGGCGGGATCGACACAGAAGATGCGCTTAAGAATTGAGTTAAGTTCAGATGATATCAACAAAAGATTCAATAAGAATTCTTCAGGATCGAATAAAAATGCTCGAAAGTTCTCATCTTCAAGGCATGCTTGTTTCCACGGGTTTCGGCCTGTGGTTAAATTAATAAGAATAATGCCTAGTGCCCATACATCATTAGGGGCAGGTGCATAAGGTCTGGGGCGCGTACTACGTGTGAGACCACCTTGACACTCTAATATATTTTAGGGTTAGTCGTTAGAAACATCATTATACAATACATCATTTATATATTTACCTGGTGAGAAATAAATCGTGCTTCCACATCCGTAGTCTTGCGACACAATATCAGTTGTCGCCAAACCAAAGTCGGCCAATTTTACTGTTTTCCCATGATCGAAAACCAAGATGTTATCGGGCTTCAGATCTCGATGATAGACACCTCTCTCGTGACAGTAACTGACTGCATCGATCAACTGCAAAAATGTATTACGGATCAATGTATGATCACCGCAGTAGAGATCTCTCTCAGTAATTGCAGAATAAAGATCACCCTCGGGACTATATTCAAGAACAAAATGAGTAGCACCGTCTCTTGTACGAATGATACGTTCCAAGTTGACTACATTTGGATGCTCTTTTACTCGTGAATGAAGTCCTGCCTCTACTCTGATTGCTCCTCGATCGGTAGTGTTAATGGATTTGACTGCATAAAATTGCTTGTTGATTTCGTCCTGTCCAACATAAACTTGTCCTGATCCTCCGCTTCCGACTGAATCCAAGATGTGAATCGTATCAATTATAGTGCCACTTGGTAAAGTTGTCATATTGTATATTTTGGTATTTTATTCTTTTTATGATTTTATAATGGGATAAATATAAGATAAGTAATAATTTTTTTGTACACAAAAAAAAAGAAAAAAAAACGAAAGAAGCAGTTGATAGAGGAAGTAAAAAAAAGAAGAATTATTTTTGGGGGAAAGTAAAAAGTCAAGTCCTTTTATATTTATTTATTATTTTTGTTTATTTATTAGTCTTTTTTTAATTTATATAAACACACATGAATTAAGGAGGTAATGATTACCAACAAAAGGGATTTTCATAGAAGTAATTTTGGGCGTTTGAATATCATTTTATTGGTGTTAATGAAGGAACTCCTTATCGCGCAATTACCTTTTTTTTTCTCTTCTGGTGTTGTTATATAATAAACATGCTTCTTATATATAAAACCACATGATTTAAACCTACATTGTTGTAGTCCCAACTACTAATTCTTCCCTTTTTTTTTTGAAAGGAAAATAATCAACATTAGCGCCACAAATACTCTTTTTGTTTATATAATAAGATATCCACTCCTCCTCCTCTTCTTCTTCTTCTTTCCCCACGGACAGCCTTTTTAAACCTCCCTTTTTGTTTTTCTTGGTTTGTTCACTTCAAATCATAACAACAAAACCACTACCCCTTACTATACCTCCACCTCCACCTCCACTTTCCCCTTTTTCCCCTTGTTTTTGAACATCGATTTTGTATTAGATCGCTAGAAAAGATCTCTCAAAACATCATAACCTTACATGTAATTGCAGAAATAAAGTTTCTTCCCCATATAATTCTTTCAATATAAACTTGTTTTTCCCTCCTTTTTTTTATTTATTTGTTTATGACTCATGTTCTTATATAGTTATATTGATATAGAAAGAATGCCCGCTTGAATTACTTTTTTCTTTTCTTTTTATAGTCAAAATAAGATAACCATATTGTTTTATTTGAGATTCTTACTCCTCGGGATCGACATAAACTTTCTTTTTTATTTGTTTTGATGATGAGCGATTGAGAGAAACGGAATTCCTTAGCACAGTCATAGGATGATACCTTTTCTCTCTCTCCTAAATGTGGTGTTCCTCGGTAACCTTTTTTGGTAATTATTTCCACGAATCCCCTTCCATGTTGTTATTAATTGAAAGATCTTTTCTCTTGTTTAATTTTAAATACAAATGATGTACAATAATAAAAACATTCCTTTTTTCTTTTTAACTCTTATCTTTTTTCTAATTAAAATTTACTTTTTTATAATAATGCCCATTCAAAATGCAGGTCTAAAGGCAGCAAGAGTTTATCTTGTTCCCCTATTTTGGGCGTAATCTGGGGTGATCGACAACGGCAAAAAAAAAAGAAAGAAAATCAAGAGTAAGCATATTTTTTTTTGCTAGTTCTTATTAACGAGTACATGAACTTTTAATACTAACAATGTCACACATGACTTTGGAAGAAAAAGGAAAATTTATATTGTAATATATGCCACATCAATTAACCAACATCCTTTTGATACAAGTGGCGTATTACTATCCTTCATTTCCCTTATAACTACTATCATGGCTTCTTTCTTCATTTTAAGTCCCAGGCAAGGCGATTTTTTTTCCTTTTTAAGATCTTTCCTATTTTGTAAATCAAATATACAATAACTTGGCAAAGGACGTGCGATGTTGGAGATATCGAAAAAAAAATCCGTGTGGATGGTATTTCTAATTCTAAAAATTTCCCCGCACTAAAAAAGGGTCTTTTATGACGATATTTTTCTCACTGATGACCATATTCTCTTAGTCACTTGAATATGAAACATGTATAAACTTTATGCCGATAAGTATAAAAAGAGGACACACTAGTGGTAATAATATTCTCTTCTTTTTCCTCTTTTCATGCTTAAAAGAAACAATGACTACTCATTGTGTTCAAACTAAACTAAATACATCTTCTCTTCCAAACTCACCTCGTATTAGTGATAAAATGCCACATCAAAGAGGTAACCTCTACTCCCTTTTTTGGTTTCGAATGAAACTAAAGCTTTTTTGAAATTGACATTTATTGACATGTGTGGGTTTTTTTGCCATTTGAACATTTTAGCTAATGATCAAGAGAACAACAACAAGACCAACGAAACATGTTTAAAATTTGGTTAGTAGTAGTTTAACAATAGGGCAACCCCAAAAGCTGATATGTATGGCACTTGTAGAAAATTTAACCTGTGAGCCCTATTCACCACCACAAACCCCAATGGGATCGATCTCTTCCACGCCACCTTCGACACATATCGATCTCTCCGAAAAAAAGGATGCATGCGATGAAACACAAACATGCCGCAAAAAACGAAGAGAATCGGCACAATACAACTTGGACGTTTTCAAATTGATTCGAACACTGGGAACAGGTTCTTTTGGACGAGTGCATCTTGCCCAATCAAAAATAACCGACAACTACTGCGCCATTAAGGTGCTTCGAAAAGAAGACGTGGTCAGATTAAAGCAGGTGGAGCATACCCGCAATGAACGGGAAATTCTTTCAAAGATCAAAAATGACTTCATTATCAGCTTATGGGGCACATTTCAGGATGATGGAAATTTATATATGGTAATGGATTATGTACCTGGGGGTGAATTGTTTTCGTATATGAGAACTTGTGGAGTAAGTTGAATAGTATTACACATGATGTCATTTATAATAATAGAACTAAGCAAAAATATAGACTCTTAGCGAAGACACTACTCGATTTTATGCAGCTCAAGTGCTATTGGCTCTTTCTTATCTCCACGGTCAAAACATTATTTATCGAGATTTGAAACCTGAGAATTTATTGTTGGATGCCCAGGGTTATATCAAAATTACCGATTTTGGTTTTGCAAAGGTTGTTCCCGACATAACATGGACTCTCTGTGGAACTCCTGACTATCTAGGTAATACGAAATATGCCTATATATGGCACGTATATAAAACTTACCATATTTGTTATAGCTCCTGAAATCATTCAATCGAAAGGTTACGGAAAACCGGTGGATTATTGGGCTCTTGGTGTCTTAATATATGAAATGATAACTGGGTAAGTAATAATTATATTAGGTGGAGTTTATTTGGACTAACAAACTAGTTGTATAGTACTACGCCATTCTACGATGATTCTGTCTTCAAAATCTACGAAAAGATAGTTGCCTGTAAGCCTGTATATCCAACCACTTTATTCAGCTCCCAAGCAATCGACTTATTAAACCATTTAATGACACCGGATCTGAGCAACCGATATGGAAATTTGAAGCGCGGTTATCTTGATATTGTTGAGCACTCCTGGTTTCAACCTATCGATTTCGATCAATTGTCAAAGCGTACTATAATAGCACCTTATGTTCCACCGGTCAAAAGTGAAGGTGATTCAAGTAATTTCGATATATACGATGAAAACACAAAGCCATATGGTATCTCTGAACCAGACCCGTATCGTAAACTGTTTATGGATTTCTAAAAAAGTATCATTATAAATCTTCATTTATTTATTTCTCTTTTCCATTACGTGCATCATTTTATGCCTGTTTATACATTCATCTATTGAACATACATATACACACACAAAAGCTTTTGTTTTATTAATATTATTTCCATCTTTATTTTGTTTTTTCCCTTTTTTTCTACCGCTGTACATAACAAAAAAATAAATAAATGAAGGAGTCGAATAAGAAGAAAGAATAAACAAATAAATATACTTTTGCGTTTAATCATTGATTATAAGAGATCATATCACCATAGCATCTGAAGAAATTATACAATCAATTTGGCATGATTATTAAAAATCGTAACAATAAATCTGTCGTCCCCCTTTATTGTTTTTTTTCTTTCCCGCTTTTCACCCTCATTCCATTCCCCTTCTTCCCCTCTTCGTCTTTGAATCATAATATGCAAACCATACGTTTTCACAAATAAGTGCAACAGACTGCAGGAATTTCATTTATGGAATGAAATGCGAATGATTTATAAAAACAATATGAAGAGCGAAAAAGAAATTAACCTGCATCATGTAAACCAATCCTTTTATTTTATAAAATAAAGTATAATGCATGCCGGTAATAAAGCTGTATATTTTACCTATTATACTTGCTTTCGATGATAATTTGTTCATATTATTTTTATATATAGAATTAAAGAAAAATTATGTATAAAGTTGATCAGAGTAAACAAAAAAAAAAAGGTATATATACATGCTGCTTTTTTTTTAGTTTCCTTCTTCTTTTTTTTTTTTTTTTTTT
>VCJI01001028.1:108574-133768 GCA_024139395.1 Backusella morwellensis
CTCGATTTCTTGAGGGACTAATCTCGTACGATTAAGCACTTAAACAGATCTAAGCAACATCAATTTCAATTGTGATGCAAATATCACAACATCTATTTCACAAAATGGGTACATTTTCATATATAGTATATCGACCTATTTGATATCCTGTTTAATCGATTTTAAATTGTATTAAATGATGAAACAATGAGCACCGGACACTCCAGGTCTGCCCCAAGTATCAAACAGCTTCAAATGATTATGAACATGAGACCTCTGACGCAGTATATGATGACTATTTTAATTCTGCAAGATATAAAGAAAAAAAAGAAAGCTTCTTTTCTGTATCCCATTTCTCCTAAAAAAAAAGCCAACATATTCATTACCTCGCTTTTGGAAGAATAAACAAAATAAAACAAAGAATAATAATAATAATAATAATAATCAAACTAACAAGATAAACAATGGATTATTTGATCCGATCTACTTTCAATAACTAAGATTGATGATATTGCAGTTATTAGTTCTTTGTTTTCTGTTTGTTTGTTTGGCTATTTTTTGTTTAATTTTTTTTTCAGTAAAAAATAGGAGAGGTTATAAATAGGCATCAAATAAAACTTCAGTAACGAATAATTCATAGAAAGTAATGAATTCAACAGATAAGAAAGCAATTGATAGCTGTGTTCTTCAGGCATTCTATTTCTGTAATTAAGAGCATTAAAAAAATAGTTTTTCATATAAGCAATATCAGTTTCAGTATTTATTTTTACTTTTAGTATATAAGATAAAAAAAGGTATATTTGTAAAATTCAGTTTAATAAAAACAGTACATTATCCACATGTGTATGGATCTCTTTATATCAGAGATAAAAAATGTGATATAAATTGAATAAATGATGAAAACGGTAGACTTCTACAGAAAAATTAAGTAACAATATACAAGGTCTTATTAGTCCGGTTGTGCAAAAAGGTCCAAGCTAGGCGGTTGTATTTCATCACTCCCAGGAAGTGGTGGAATGGCTGGAAGAGCTGGAAGACTACCCAAAGCAGGAAGTTTTGGGAGCGAAATTGGAAGTCCTGGTACAGCCGGTACAGGAGCTGGTGGAATAGTAAAAGTTGGAATAGGGGGCAATCCTCCCGCACCAAGAGGAGGAGGAGAAGAGCCACCACCAGAAGCAGGAGGGGGAGGAGGGGTACCACCACCAGGAGCAGGAGGAGGGAGAGCACCGGGAGGGGGACTTCCAGCAGGAGCTCCTGGTATCTGAACCATTTGAACCGGACTACCTGCAGTTTGAGCTCCACTTTGTGAAAGGATACCTCCAAGGTCAAAGATATTTCCCGCGCGCTTATGGACGTTCAGCTTACGCCTATGTAGTCGAGCACCTTTTACATGATTAATTTTTACTGCAGCAACTTGAAACCAAGAGAGTGAAATGCCAAACACGATGGCTATACATAGCGAAAAAATACGCATGGAAAAAGAATCTAATTAGTAAGTCAATTTGCAAAAAAGAAAGGAAGAGAACAGATCCAATTTTTTTCTTTGATCGACTATTTATATGTTTTTAACACGAACTAGACAACATGAGATCGTCCAAAATTAGTATGCATATTTTTTATGATATAATTTATGGACAGCAGCAGTTACCCCTTCCATTGAACACCAGTACTATGCAAGGATGATCTAGACTTGTACATTTAAATTTATTATCTTTTAAGAGGTCGTCTTTGTTCATGTTCTTACTTTGGTAATAGTCTCAGGGGTATATCGTTATCAACTTCCTGTTTATATGATAGATATCAATATGTGTATAAAAGAGGAAATAATTGCTTTATTTTATATTTTTATAATTTAAAAAGGTACAAACATTTTTTTTTTTTGATTTAATGTATGTGGTACTTATTTACCACTACTTGGAAGTTTGATACCAGATATTAAAGGATTGACGGTATCCGGAATACTTTTAGAAATAGTTGTAGAGACAGTATCAATTATATTACCACCCTTGTTAGAGCCACCACCACTGTCAGAGTCTCCGCTTTGATCTTTACCATGCTTACCATGCTTACCATGCTTTCCGCCATGACCCTTAGTTTTTTTTCCTTTGCCACCTCTTTTGGATAACGTTATAGGTGTATTGATGCTAGCTTGATTAGAACCAGGTTTCTCAGCGGATACTTCTTGCATGACGCAGAACGCAAGACTAAATAGTGCAGATAAAGCAAGAATTGTAGCACGCATTTTTAATCAGATTATGTATTTATTTTTGTATAGTTCTCATTATAATTGTTTGATTCATGCCTTTTTATATTTTTTTCAGAAGAACCAACTGTTTTCTCAATAAAATAAGAGGAGCTACTTGTCAATTAATTAAATATATTGGATTCTTCCACATAATATTAAAAAAATGTTAATTCATACTTCTTTTCATCGTGTATTATCATTCTTGTTGGTATACGCATACAGTTGAAATTGTCAGAATTTTTAAGATTCAAGTTCTGCTTCTCCTAAATAATCATTGTCTTATCGTTTGTTCTCCTAGACCAAAGGTCTATTATCCCAAAAACATAATAATAAGAATAAGTAGCAAAGGAAGTAGGGTGGATGTTTGTTAATTTTTTTTATTCCTTTGTAGCTAAAATCTATAGATTCCCAATTTTTGAATTGTTTCTGACATTTGTTATGATACTTCTATATTTTCTATTTTTAAGAGCAAATTGCCGCAAAGTGACGATTGCAAAGGGATGCAGATAGTAAAATAAACTCCTTTTCAACCCCCTTGGGTTATTCGCCCGAGAAGATCCTAGTAAATACTAGTTCTCAAAATAAGGAGTATGAATATATATTTATTTGTACAAATTAGGTGGCTTTCTGTGTATAAAAAAGAAAACCAGAGAGCTTTGTAATGCTTGAGTGTGATATATCAGAAAAGGAGCTTGTTTGAGCTCCTAGGTGTTAAACTATAATAGTTTTTATTGTTGAGAATAGCTGGATTCCAGAAAATAAAATAGAAATTCCACGGAATAAGTTTATTGACAGAAACAAAACAGGACAAAAACAAAGTATAGTCCAGTTATCTGTAAAAAGACCAACGGAATTGAAAATGAAGTGAAGAGTCATAGATTTTTACTGAGTTATCAAAATATCAGTTTTCTTTAAATAAGCCAGTATTTGGAACAACACGAATAATTATAGAGCGAATGATTATTTTATTGATACAATATAATTTAAGTAGCGGAATAAATAATATCGTTGTTAGTCATCAACTGGAGCTGATGGCGGTTTTGGGCCTGCAGTACCTGGGAAAAGTTTGGTTATTAACACATCTGGTATTCTAATTCCTGATAAACCACTAGATTGGCTTGCTGCAGTCGCAGCCATAGCTCGATCAACCGAGTCTTCTCGTCTATAAACTTTATTTCCTTCTACACATGAATATGGATTACATAGTTCCTGATTGTATAGATGGATATTAGCTGTATTTATGAAAGGTAATAAACAAAGTAGAAGGTAGAACAGTATTATGTGGCTTGATTTCATTGTTAATTTTTATTTCTTTCTTTCTTTATTACTTTTTCTTCATTTATTACAACCAGTTTTTATAAGTAAAGTTTTTCTCCACGGAGAATGCCTTTGGATAAAAATTGACATTAATAGCAATACTAACTCCTATTGCTTTCAATTAATTACGAATAAACCATATATAACTGTCATAAAAAATGTTAAAGAACATAATCACCAAAAAAGGTTCAATTTTAGTGAATCTGGATTTTAGCAAGTTTAAATATCTCAGTAACTACTCGACAATATGGTATTACAGAGTTTTCTTTTCTTTTTTATAGACTGTATGCATTTTCTTGAGTATGTTTAAAAAATACGTGTGGCCTGTATAACAACTGGTTTTGTACAGTAAATCTTGGTACCTATCACAAGCAACCTGATTCGGCACCTCTTCTTTAAGGTGATTCATGCTTGAAGAGAAGCCCAAAAAAAATATCGGAGATGTAAACTAAAGATATTTAGAGATTCAGAAACTCTTTTATGCAAACGCATGTCGCATTTTTTAAGCCTTCCATTTTTGTTGTAGATATGGGAATGGTATTCGAGACTAATAAATTAAATACCATAGTATATCATATTTGTATTTATTTTTGTAAAATAAAAATAAGTAACTGGTATGTGCAGTCATTTAGCAGAGCATACCTTGATATAAAGTAGATATCTTTTATATCATGCTGGTGAGCTTGAAGTCTTCTCTTGGAAAAGAAAATGAATGGTAGGTTTAATTAAAAATTCAAAGTATTATGCAGAAAAAGTCTAAATTTTGATTTGGCTATTTTTTACCAAAAACAAAAAGGATAATCTTTCCCGAGGACCGTGATCCAATGATGTTGGCTTCAAACCTCGGTCCATTCCTTATTGTGGATCCTGGATATCGGTAGATATGTTGTAATGTTTCATATTTATTCCAGGACGCATTTTAAGAAAATTTATTTTCGTCATTTGGTTGCTTGAACGAATTTTCTATAAGTGTGAGGCACACTATATCATAATCTTATTCTGGAATATATATAGGAGTGGCAGACAACTGAAGGAAAACGTCAATGTATCTTTTATCTTATTTACTTAATTTTTAATATATATATTTTTACATATAATAATGCCCCAACAAGACAAATTTCAAACAGCTATTGTGCCTGATGAAAAAATCGTAGAGGAAATGATTCCTTCAAAAAAAGGGCTAAATTTATTTAAGAAGAAAAAAGTCAACGAAAAGAAAACCGTGCTCATTTACAAATTATTTAAATTCGCTAGCACTTATGATAAACTATTAATATTGGTCGCTTGCATTTGCTCGGCTGCAACTGGGGCTCTAACACCTATTTCCATTATTTTTATGGGTGACCTTCTTAATAACATGGCCGATGCTCTCAATGATCCTTCAAAGCTTCTTGATGTAACATTACCTATCATTTTAATCTTTGTATATATTGGCACAGCTGTTTTAGTTGCCTCGTATATCTCTAACTGCTTTTGGGTCTTAACGGGTGAAAATCAGACAGTTCGAATTAAAAAAGCATATATGAACTCAATCATGCATCAAGATATGTCCTGGTTCGATAAGGCTGATGATGGCTCACTTACAACAAGACTTTCTTCGGACACTCAAATTATTCAAGGCGGTATATCGGAAAAATTTGGTCTTTTTATTACTTGTGTTGCTCAGTTCATTTCTGGTTTTATTGTTGCTTTTGTGAAAGGATGGAACCTTGCAGTTGTTATGCTGGCTACAATCCCGATCATGGCTGTCGTTGGTGGCTTGATGGGCTATTTCACTACAAAGTATACTCTACGTTCCCAGGATGAATACGCTGAGGCTGGTTCTATCGCTGAACAGGTTTTTTCTGGTATTCGTACTATTTATGCATTTTCTTTACAAGAACGCTTTGCAGACCGCTACGAAACCAAGTTGAAAGGAGCTCTACGAGCTGGTGTTAAACGTGGTACTATTCTTGGTCTTGGCTTCGGTATATTTATGTTTGTTCTCTTTGCTACATATGGCTTGTCATTTTGGTATGGTGCTCAACTTATCAAAGATGGAAAAATTGACGGTGGTACTGTTATGGTCGTTTTCTATTCCATGATGATGGGCGCGATGTCGCTTGTAACACTTCCCCCTAATCTTTCTGCTGTCTCCAGTGCATCTGGTGCTGCCTATAAAATCTTTGAAACTATTGATCGTGTTCCAGGTATTAATAAGCAAGTTCCTGGTATTGTTCCTAATAAATTGGAAGGCTGTATCGAGTTTAATCATGTAAAGTTTAATTATCCTACTCGTCCTGATATCACCATTTTGCAAGATCTGGATTTAAAAATTCAACCTGGCCAGTATATTGCATTTGTTGGTTCCTCAGGTTCTGGAAAGTCTACTTCTATCCAGCTTTTACAGCGTTTTTATAATCCTGTTGGAGGTCAAGTTCTCTTGGATGGTCAAGATCTCAGGAAACTCGATATCTCTTGGTTAAGATCACAAATAGGTGTAGTGAGCCAGGAGCCTGTGTTATTTAATATGTCCATTCGTCAAAATCTACTTTTGGGTGTGCCCGAGGGTATGCATGTCACTGAAGACGATGTTATCAGAACATGTAGCGAAGCCAATTGCCATTCGTTCATTTCCAAATTACCTGATGGCTATGATACCATGGTTGGTGATCAGGGTGGTATGCTTTCAGGTGGTCAAAAACAAAGAATAGCCATTGCCCGTGCTATTTTGAAAAATCCATCGATTCTTCTTTTGGACGAGGTAATAATTTCTATTGGTTTGGTATGAAATCATTCTAAACTTCATTTCTTTCAATACAGGCTACATCTGCTCTCGACACTCAATCGGAACGTCTTGTTCAGCGTGCTTTGGATGCTGCTTCTGCTAATCGTACTACTATTGTCATTGCTCATCGTCTTTCTACCATTCGTAATGCTGATTTTATTGTAGTCATGAATCATGGTGAATTGGTTGAGCGAGGAACTCATCAAGAGCTTCTTTTGCTCGATGGCATTTATGCCGACCTTGTAAAGAAACAGGAAGTCGCTTTGAGTCAAGAGTTTGCTACAGGCGAAAAGGACCAAAAACTTACTAACGATGAAGACACTGAATTAGTTGCTAAACTTGAAGCTAACAAGCACCTGGAAGTATATACTCATGAATTAGAGGGGAGCACGTCATTTGAAAGTAATGGTGAAACTCTTTATAAAAAAGGCGGTGTTACTCTCAAGTTGGAAGAAGCTGGCATAGATGCTTATCAATTGAAAGTTCAACAACAAAAGGAAGAAAAAAAGCGGGTGGAGTCTCAAAAGGCACCTGTATCTCGTGTTATATGGCAGATGAAGCCTGAATGGCCCCAAATTGCTACTGGAGTGTTTGGTGCTGCTATTGCTGGTGCTGTATTCCCTGTATTTGCATTTGTGTTCTCAAAGGTTATTACTACTATTCTTGTACCTGGAAGTAATCTCAATCCAGGAGCGTTTCAGGGTGTCAATCTCTACGCATTTATGTTTGTCGTTATCGGTATTGTCGCTTTTATTGGTTTCAGTACACAGGTCATATCTTTTGAAGTTGCTGGTGAACAATACTCAAAACGTCTCCGTGCCATTCTATTTCGCCAATACATGAAGCAAGAAGTTGGTTACTTTGATCAAGATGATAATCATACCGGTGCACTCACTGCAAAATTAGCTGTGGATGCAAAGAATGTGAACGAAATGATTACAAAGGTTTGGGGCAACGTTACTCAAGTTTCTGTTACAGCAATTGTTGGTAAGTAATTAGTGTATATTAGTCTCTTTTCCTTAAATTAATTATTTTACTTTAGGTCTTATTATTGCTTTTATTTACTCTTGGTCAGTAACCCTTGTTGTATTATGTATGGTACCATTTATTATCGGTTCTACATCTTATGAAGCTCGTATCCATCGTGGTTATGAAGATAGTACTAAGAAGGCTAATGCTCAATGTGGCGAGGTTGCAGGTGAAGCTATTAAAGAAATTCGTACTGTCACTACTCTAAATCGCCAAGGTTTCTTTGAAGATCGTTATGACAAGGCTAATGAGAGACCTCATCGTCTAGCTGTTCGTAAGGCTAACCTCTCCTCCATCGGTTATGCATTGCTAAGAGGAATCATGATGTATACAAGTGCCGTTGCTTTTTATGCTAGTATCCGTTTCATAATGAATGGTATGATTGACTTTCAGGAGATGTATACGTCTATGATGTGTATCTTAATTTCAGCCCAAGGTGCTGGCCAAGGCTCTACGTTTGCTCAAGCATTCTCAAAAGCAAAGTTTGCTGCAGTTGCTATCTTTGATGTCCTTGATCGTAAACCTAATATCGATCCTGAACTGGAAGGAAAAGAACCTGATATTGGTACTCTTAACGGTGATTTTGAATTCAAAAATGTCGCCTTTAGCTACCCTGCTCGTCCTGATGATAGCATTTTTAATGGTCAATTTAATTTAAAGGGTGAGGCTGGTAAGAGTATAGCACTGGTCGGTGCCTCTGGATGCGGAAAATCAACTACCATTGGCATGCTTGAACGCTGGTATGACCCTTATCATGGTGAAGTATCTCTTGATGATATAAATGTTAATTCATTTACCTTGCGTAATCTTCGAGCTCATCAAGCTCTCGTCCAACAAGAACCACTGCTATTTGATATGAGCATTAGCGAGAATGTTCGATTTGGTGTTGATGATGAAATCCACAGCTCAGTCACTCAGGATCAAGTTGAAGAAGCCTGTAAATCTGCCAATATCCATGATTTTATTACTAGTTTACCTGATGGCTATAACACTCGTGTTGGTGATAAGGGTTCACAACTCTCTGGTGGCCAAAAACAACGTATCGCTATTGCCCGTGCACTTATTAGAAAGCCTACCTTTTTGTTGCTAGATGAAGCTACTTCTGCACTTGATAGTGATTCTGAAAAGATTGTACAAGCTGCCTTGGATAATATCATTGAAAAGGGTGGTCGTACTACCATTACTATTGCTCATAGACTCTCTACTATTCAGAATGCTGATCTTATTTGTGTCATCAAAGATGGAGTCGTAGCTGAACAAGGAACCCACTGGGAGCTATTGGAAATGAACGGCATCTATAAGGGTCTTGTTTTGGAACAGTCATTAGCTGCTTAACTCAATAATCCTGTGGTTTTTCTTTTTATATTTTTATGTTCTATGCTTTTAATTCTATTGTAAATAAATTATATCATTATTATTTGTTTTGCGTATTGAATTTAGAGTAATAATATATTATTGAAGTAAATCGATATGGAAAAAAGACAGAGATTCGGAGCATTTTCGCGTATTAAAACATTTCAGTCAGTTTGTCTTCAACATGTACATCTCAGAGGATTCGTTTTTGTAAAAAAATTCCTCAGATTTCCTATTCCTCATTAAAAGTTATATTTAAATAAATATTACCACTATTATTACTCTTGTGAAAGTTCAACCATATGAAATAAAATGACAATATTTGATTTTACAGGCATCTACATAAAAGGTTATATCATCGTAAAATTGATTTTGAATCCGAATGACTTTGAATAATATCCACTATGTATTCGAAGGGATTTTATTTTGCTTCATATTATCTTCAAATTGATATATAATTCACTCAAAATTAATGCTGGTTTTACTATAACTGATTACATTATTCAATCCAATCAGAAATACATATTTACCCACTTAGCAAGGTTAAAGAGGAGCTTCAGGATATGGAAGCAATGAGACTATGCATTTACGCTCAAGACCAAACAAAAGAGATGAATCGAATGAAAATTATCTGTAGCCAATATAATTGTCTCAGTATTTACGTTATAAACGATTTAAATCACCAAAAAGAAATTTTTTATTGATATATACTTGTAGAAATATCGATAAGATCACAATAATGAAATTAATTGAATTCTGTCACAATCAAGGGTTAAAATGAAAAATAAATAGCGGGGATAGTAATGATTCATGAAACATGTATTTATTATATATATAATCTAATTAAATCTCTCTAATCGTCCCAAACAGAAGACAGTCATGTTAAGTGCAGCCACTGCTGCAGCTACTCGGAACATCCAAATGGCACCTAGATATTCATAAAGATAACCACCACAAAAAGCACCAATACCTAAAGCAAAGACAAAAAAGGGGGGATTGTCAGTTTGTATGTAGTTATTATATGAAAGCGTTAAAAACAACCTGTGCCTAAACCAGCGTGAAGTGCCCCGAGAAGACCTTGCGCAATTGACCTTTGCTCTGGTGGGAAAAAACTGTCGATTTCACTTACAGAGGTGGCCCAGAAAATACCAAATCCAATACCTATTATTAATTAAAGGGACAATTAATAACTTAAATTTTAGTGTTTCAGCAAGGATTGCGTTTTACCATGAAGTGTTTGGAGTGACAAAGCACTGACGTTTGTTAAGAGCGAATCAGGTACTAGGACAGTGTAAGCCAAACAACGAAGTATGGTGGCAACATGCGCAGCGACTATCATTTTGGTGACACCAAATTTTTCCGTCAACTATTTCAAATATTATTGTTATTTTGTTTGTATACTTGAGAAAATAAGGTGGATCTTTTTTTGTTTACCTGTTTCGAAAAACAGAAGCATATTAACTCTGTAATACCACTGGTGGGTCCTGTCCATCCGATCCAACTTGCAGGCATAAGCAAATCACGGCTCAGAAATAAGAATAAAAAGTTGACAATAATAGATAAGACAAAACCAAAGAAGAGGGTAGTTGATAAGAAAGTAACAACTCGTACTGATTTGAATACACTCACAGGAGGCAGCTCTTCGTGATGTTCAATAATAGACGCTATTGAGTGATCAATAGAAGCGATACGAGAAATTGAAAGTCCCAAATCTAGTCCTACAACATCTAATGTCTCATCCGCTTCATCTCTAACAGTATGCGATGCAATACTATTTAATTTAGTTAGATCAGGTACATCTTGTGTGATACTACTATAGTTATGAATACGATTGTTGTTTAGGTATTTCTCGGAATTTTCAGTCATGATAGGCACTAGGCGGCTGTTCCGACTGGGTTCCTCGCCAATCTCAGAAATCATCATATATTCTGAATCTGCGGATGAAATATTAGTAAACAAACAAAGGATGATGAAAACGAGAGTAGATCCTCCAAAAACCCAAAAAAGAGCATCCAGGTTTCCAGTAAGAGACACAAGCTGACCCACAATCAAAATAGTCAAACCAGCTGAGACTGAGCCCCAAAGTCTTTGTTCGCCTAGTTTCATTGGTAACTTGGTTAATTGTTGTTAAAACAAAAATAGATATAATATTACCATAAAGAATCTTATTGGGACCTAGTATCTTCATCACTGCACTATCAACCAGTGACATGTTTGGCAATGAAAAGAAAGCAAATACAAGGGCAAGCGCAGATGTGATAGCGACAAGCATCGAGTTTGATATCTCTGGGATGAAAGTTTTGGGTATTGACTCAACAGATATTATATGCCCCATTAACATAATTCCCATAACAGCAGCTCCACCTACAAAGCTTGTCATAGCCATAACAGCACCATGCCAGCGGGGAAACTTATCAACTAGAACTGACCATATGGGACAAGAGATAGATTGAATAAAAGGTGCAATTGCTAGAACAAAACCTATTTGATCAGAAGAAAAACCGAGAACATCATGGTAATATAATGGCAAGTAAGGCGGTGCAGCAGATAATAGGGCAAAGACAGCCACATATAATAGTTTACAAATGAGATACATGCAAAAAAAATTTCTTTTCTATAGTGATATTTTTATTTCGAAAAAAAAAAAACATTCTATGTACATTCATACTTATATATATATTCTTGGCCAGGTATATTTGTTTCGAAAGGAAAAAGGTCAAACTATAATTTTATTTTTTTATAAACAAGGATCAAATCAAATCAAATCCAGCAAGGTGCTACAAGTGAGGACCAAACTGGCTTCTAATCCACTATCAACCTGCTTTACTTCATTATTTATTGATAGTCTTCCAAGCTCGGACCCTCGTCCATCAAATTCAGCAAGTAATTTCCATCTTCGGCAAGTCTTATGGCTGTGGTGGTCATGGTCATCATCATCATCATCATCGCTGTCACTGTCAATAAAACCCTGATAAGTATCGATGCATGGGCTATTTTTGGTCAGTTTGATCTCGCAAGTAAGATCACGCGATAAAAGACTGGGTCTTTTCCACCTGAGACGAGTCCCTTCGTAAAAAGTCTCGTATTCGAATAAGATATTCGAAACTGATGTGCATGTAAGGTCTTGGCTGTTTCGCTTGTTCTCATCTATCCATGTATCGATAGTGATCTGCTTTCGAAATGCTCGGCGGCGTGCTTCCGCTATTTTGAAGGTACTGCTATCCGACGTTACCTTGAAAAGAGTATTTTCCAAGCCCCAGGCACGTCCTTGAATCTTGCGATAGACTAAAGTATCTGTTTCAACCAAGTAGATTTCATGATGACAGGATTTAGAAGCTGACTGCTTACGGAACTCATAATGTATCTTCTTTGCTGGTATCAAGGTTCGTGCAATACTTGTGCTTCTGTTGATTACAACGGGAGTTGCGCCACATAGTGATACGTCTTCCGAAAGCGCTAACCCCATATCATCATCAAATGTGGTTTTTGTTGTAGGTGCTGACTGACTCAAAATGAAATGTGTAATATTTTGATAATCAATTTGTGAGCTATAAATCGATTTTTCTTGTCTAGTTGGAGATAAAGGAGGTGTTTCTATAGGTGTATTAGGTGAATATCCTTCAAGGCTATCTACTGTGGATTGTTGTGAAAAATATCGACTAGAGTAGGAATCCATTGTTGTTCTACTGCTACGACTTCCGTGTCGACTAACATTTCTTTCACTATATAGGCTTCCATGTCTTGCACTTCGACAGCTACTCTGTCTATGCGACATAACAGAAGGGGGATATTCATCGTAAGCGTGGGGCTTTTCATAAATAGGCGGCATGGTGTTAATGGCGGGAGCCGTATCAGCTTCATCTGGTTTTTGGAAAAGTGCGGAAGACATATAAGAAAGAAACAGGTATAAAAATATTCTGTCTCCCGTTTTCACAGCGCTGTTGTAGTTTTATTTTCAAATGAGGACGGTCTAGGATTGTAAAAGGTAAGGATCCCTTTCATCTATATAAAGCTCATTTATTAAAAGACCGATAAAGTCGCCTAACTGGTGCCTTCCGGTCCCTGAATTGTTTGAAAACGATATATGATTCACATAATTTTGTAGACTACACCCTTACATTTCGTTTTTGTGTTTTGTCAATTTATCTTCTTATAGTAGCGCTAAACACTTAAAAGCTATAGTACTTTAAATGAATAGATGCTTCTAAGAAATCGAGGTTATCTATAAAATTAAGCTTTTGACCCTAAGTGCTGTCATTTTCTTTCGGAAATGAAGTTTCACTGCATCCCATCACACTATTCTGCTTTTTTTAGACTGGATTTACGTAACTGTGCAAAGACTATGCGTGAACTAGCACTAAAACATAGTAAAAAAGTGATACGAAAAAAAGGGACACTGAAACTTAAGCTAAAACATTTTCATTTCATGTTGATATACGTAGTCTTTTATAATATTTTTAAATAATGGTATATATAAATCTATAAAGGTATACATTCTATGTTTTTTTAATGCGATGTTTTTCTTGGAAGATTTTACAGAAATCAATACTTACCATAAAGACTTAATGTTTTTTCTCTGGACGCACACTTTATATCATTAAAAGTTGCAAAGAAAATAAACAGTTGTATCAATTTTAGCAGAAACTACTCATTCTTATCATTCCAACTATCTATTATTTGTTTTGAATAGCTTCCCTAAATCAAAGTTTGTAGTACTTAAAAAAATTACTAGCCCAATTTGCTTTGCATTAAATGTAACAAGGTATTATGTGACTTTGATGTTATTTATTATTTTACAGTTGTTCAATAATTTGTATATCCGTTGTTCCAATTCAATTCTGCCCTGTGTTCTTGTTGGAAACGCTGCGCACGAGTAGGTTTCTTTTTGCCAAATAATCTGGGGAACTTCATAGGAGACTTAGCCTTTGTCCTAGGTGCCACTGGAGTGTATTTATGTGTTTTGTTCCATAGATTGATTGTTAGAACTTTAACAAGATCAACCAAAACAAATGTCACTAATGCAATAGCAACGATAATAATTCCTTCTGGCCAGCCTATTGCTTCTACTGTTTGATCTCCTACTGCTCCATAAACAGATAGGAACAATGCAATCACCTGGGTACCTAAAATAACAACCGTAAATGGCCATGAAGGTCTGCTCTTCCAACAAAATGTCTCAGATCGAGTTGAGAAAATCATGAAATGAGGAGCTGTTATATAAATTATTCAATTTTTTTTAAAAAAAATGAGTATTTTAGTTTTAAAGTCAATACGTTTTTTTTTTCTTACCGCAGGATATGTGAAGGTACATAATTGTGTAGAGTTGGCCATCTGTAACTTTCAACACATCACGGAATATATAGAAATGGGCAAATGAGAACAGCGAAAGAAAGGCAGCCAATACTGTTGATAGAATAAGCAGCAGTTTTAAACGCCATACATTTGGTGCTTTTGAAATTGTAACGTTGTCTACTGCCATAATTAAAGTTGCTGCATCATTGAGAAGAGATATCAAAATTAAGAAGATGGGAGGCATTTTCCAGTCTTCAGCCAAAGTAATGACAAAGAAAAATATCAAAAAATGCATGGTGGATGCAATTCTATAAAGTGCATATGATTGTAGTCGCTGGAATATGATACGCGATGTTTTGATGCCATCAATAATAGCTGACAACCCATGGGAAAGTAGAACAATATCGGAGGCGGTTCTAGCAGCATCTGTACTACCGTGAACGGCAATTCCAACATTGGCCTTTTGGCAATTTAAAATTACATTAGAATACTATCGTCAGCTTAATTTAAATCAGTATGGTACCTTTTTCAAAGCAGGAGCATCGTTAACACCATCACCAGTCATAGCGACAAAATAACCTTTGTTTTGTAGTAATTCCACGACTCGGTATTTATGCTCTAATTTAAAGATACTTTGTAAAAAACTCGTTATCAGAGTATACCAAAACTTAGGAAAATATTACCTGGTATAACACGAGCAAAACCATCAACAGAAACACACTGATCTGCGATTTGATCTTCTGATTTTGTAGGATCCACTACATTATTTGCATCAAGGATATTTTGGCCCATGCCTAAGCGCTGTGCCACCTCCTTTGCAATTACTGTTTGATCTCCTGTAATCATCTTTACAGTTATACCATATTCTGCACACTCTTCAATAGTACGAGCGGAATCGTGACGAGGAGGGTCGATTAAACTGAATAATCCTACTAGTTCCCATTCATCTACACCATCATCAATAATAGACTTGGGTTTTGTTCGAGCTACGCCTAGCGCACGAAGACCTCTTTTAGCAAATTCTTCAATAGCATTTTCAGCCTTCTGCGTATCATGCTGAACTAATTGTGCGATCACCTGAGGAGCACCCTTGGCTACTTTGAATGTTGTTTGAGTTGCCTTTTCTAACACATTAGCACGTGACATTTTGTCGACTGGATCGAAAGGTTTATAGGAGATTATCTTGTAGCCAATAGCTTCATGTTTATCTTCTGTGATCAAAGGATGATCTTTTTGAGCTGCTGTACGTACTGCTAGTTCGATCGGGTCACTAGTTGCAGGTTCAGATGTAAGGTATGCATAAAGCAAAATATCTGAATTTGTATATCCATTATCGAGAAAGGGCTCATCAAAAGTTAATTCGTTCAGAGTAAGAGTACCTGTTTTGTCACTACAGAGAATAGAAACGGAAGCTAGTTCTTCCACAGCAGTCAATCTTTTCACAATCACTTGTTTTTTAGCCAGTTGTTTTGCACCCACTGCCATTGTGACCGACATAACAGTTGGAAGACCTACAGGAATGCTATTTTTACAATTTTTGTTTTCAAAAATAGATGTGAGTCTATACCAAGAAACCAGAATCACATTTATAAAAATAAATATTTTTTACTTACGCAGCAATTGTAAGAACTACCACCTCTTTTAGTGCTTCTAATGCGTCCTCTCCTGTGACGGTACCATTCTGTATTTTTTTCTCTACTAAATCGTAGATGAAGATGATTGCCACCAGGAACAAGGAAAGTGCAATGAGGAAATTACCAATATAGTTGACAACTTTTTGAAAATGCCCAGCATCAGTCGTTACAGAGATTAAGCTAGCAGCTTTTCCAATAAATGTATCTGCACCAGTGCGCACGACTATACCAAGCTGCTGACCCTGCTTCACAATACTCGAAGAATAAATGAGATCATCTTTGTTTCTTTTTACAGGTAACGACTCTCCCGTCAGAGCACTTTGATCAATATGAAGATCGCCTTCCACTGCTTCTCCAGTAGCACCGATTCCCAAAAGTCTCACATCGGCAGGTACAATATCTCCTAATCGTAACACAATAACGTCTCCAATAACTAATTCAGAGGCATTTATTTCGGTCAGTTGACCTTGTCTCCAACAACGAGTCTGAAGCGCTAAACTACTTTTCAAAGCAGAGATTGCAGACTCTGCTCGTGCCTCTTCAACGTAACCAATCAGGGCATTGATAACCAGCATCGCGAGAATAATTCCAAAGTCTACCCAGTCTTTGGTAAGAATAGTAAGAATTACAGATATTTCCATAAGATAGGCAATTGCACCAGTGACTGAATAAAAGTTTAAATAATAGATATATTTGTCAGTGAAATTTCACTTTCTAAATACAAACATAAACTTACAAAATGATAAGAAATGTAACAGTTTATTCCGTTTCTTTTCTTCCAGTTCATTTTTTCCAAACTTTGCCAGTCGCTCGTTCGCCTGTTCATATGTTAAACCATAAGTGGGTTTGGTATTTAAGTACATCTCCATTTCTGGAGATATTTCATCTTTCCACTCTTTATTATTATTGAGTTTTTCCCCGCGAGTGGACTCGGTTAGTGGTATATTTTCGTTTATTGTCATATTCGGTTGGATTATTTTATCTTGTTGTGGGATTTTTTTTCTTATCAAAAGAGAGTTTGTTCCTGCAACTTGGAGGATACTAGAAACAAAATATTTGTTTGTTTCTAAACTGTACAATAAAGTTATATATGAATAGATAAAAGATTCTTAAAAAAGAAACAGTGAAAACAAAAAGAGAAATAAAAATAATAAAGTAGATAAGAAAAAATGAAATGCAAAGTTTTTAAATAGCCATTTGTTTATGTTGTGCAATTTTAGTGTTTGTCATTCGTAATACAGTTTTTAAATTGCTTGAAAGTTTATCGTAGTTTAAATCGAAGGGTAGGTGTGAGTATGACTGTTTTTTATTTGGAAAAAGGGCTTTGCACAATCCACCTCCTTCATGTTTATTAATAATAATAGTAATAAATGTAATGATTGTCTCAATGTTATTAATATATTGTTTATTTTTTTTTTATTTTACATGGAGAAGCTTCCATATGATTTTTGAATTAATCCCGGCTCTAGTTTTAGTAGTGGTAATCTAACAGCCAAATGGAAAAATTCTTGCCATTCTTAAAACAGGACTGATAAGAAATAAGCACTTTCTTTCAGCAATAGACTTAAAAATTCATGTGAATTTTTAGATTAAAGAAAAGACTATTTCAATATACGTTTTTACAAATATAAATTTTATTTGTGTAGGTACTTAATCATAGTGTTGGTGTTCTGATTCAAGTTATAAAAGAAAGAATACTGCGAGTTTCAAGGTATATCTCCATTATTAAGCCTAACGAAGTTGTACGAGATTTGCTGGAGTATCACAAATAAGTTTATTGTTTCTCTTTGTTTTTTATCTTTTATGATATGTGAAATCTTCTCTGGGAGCATTCATGAAATTACAAATCATAAAGACTCGCAGGACAAAGGATAATCAAGAGAAAACTTATTCTTTTGTATTTTACTCGAAAATAACTTTTCCATAGAGCATATTATCAAGTGTCTCATTCACATTAATGCTTTTCTCCAACGCTCATAACAAAAATAATTGGTAAAAACCCCAAGAGAATTTCATTCTTACCTATCACTTCTACTTGTTACTATTGAGAACTAACGAGACAACTGCGATTTACTTTATTTAGTTATCGCTTAAGCGAATCAAAGAAACAAGGAAAGGATAATTGATCAAAATGTAATCGCGTTCACTGATAAATTAATTGGAGCAAAATAAGAAAAAGAAAGATCATTTCATTGTTTCTCTCCCCCCCTTTTCGCCCTTTTTACCATTTGGCTCGTATTGCCATGAGTTTATGTCTCAATGTATTATTAATTGAGGAGTTATATAAGGTGCCTTAGATAGGGTAAGTAAAGCGGTGGGAATGATGATAGAGTATACTTCAATAGCATGATATGACGAGCTCTTCTATTGTTAATTTCAAGATGTCGATAAGAAACCACAAGATATTTACAAAGTGGATGAAATAATTTAAGAAAAAAAAGCTATGTATGTAATAAATGGATATATCAGAAAGTAAGTGATAATAATCAAAAGAATCTAGTGACAAGAGCCATTTTAATTAGTTCGAGTTACATGCGCTCCGATCACTCAATACAATTGCACTTGAACGCTTCGGTAAAATAAAATGCCGTGAAAATCCTTTTTATTTTTGAAGAACGGATTGTGATACAAATAACAAATAGAGTAATGTTATTGCTATTTATACCTATAATTTATATTTATTAATGAAAATTGTCATTTGAAGCAATATAAAAAAAGAGATCATCCTTTTATTACAATAACAGTTCTCGGGTTCGACTCCGATGCGAGAATCCCGTTAAAAGAACAAGCCATAGTTAATGATTGGTTAAAAGACTGTTCAGTTTTACAAGAAACCAACAATTTTTTCTTTTCTTCTCCTTCTTTTCTTCTTTTCCTTATTATTATTCTTATTATTATTCACTTTTGTGAAATAGTAAATGATTCCTGTCAAAACCTTTATACGTTTTCTACTGGTTATTTTAGCTATATTAACAGGCCTTTTCTTGTTCACACAATCTACAAAGCCATTACAACCCACTGTCAAGAATGATGTAACAACATGGCATCAGACCAGCCAGGACAAACTTGTTTACCCACATAACCGTTTTAAAGCTGCTTTCTATACATTTGTTAAAGACGATACAGAAACACTAACAAGGCTGCGTCGCACCATTCGAAGCCTTGAAGATCAGTTTAATAAGGATCGCAATTACCCCTATGTCATCTTCACTGATCAGCAACTTTCCAAGGACTACAAGACTTTGGCAAGTTCTTTAACAAAGGCACCAGTCTATTTTGAAAAGGTGTCAAAGGACTTATACGGGTATCCTCCAGATACTGATATGAAGAGGGCAGCACAGGCACGTATTGATTTAAATGGAACCATGTTTGGCGATAGTGAAGATTACCGCTTCCAATCAAGATTTATGGCAGGTACCATTTATAGGTAAGGTTTCGTTTTTTTTTTTTTTTTTTGAGGAGGTGAGACAGAGAACTATTGTTAATTGACAACATTTGCAGACATCCAATTATGCAAGAATTGGATTATGGTTGGAGATTTGAAGCAGGAACTGAATATGTATGCCCCATGGATGAAGATCCCTTCCAGGTTATGTTTGAAACAAAGAAAATCACTTCTTTCTCAATGGCTCTTTACGAATACCCAGACACTATTCCGACATTGTATGACAACGTGGTTAAGTATGCATTGGAATACAAGGAAATAGTCCAGCAAAAGGAAAACCCAAAAGCACTCTGGAATTTCATTTGGGAACCAAACTCGGAAACATTTAATAGATGTCATTTCTGGAATAATTTTCAGGTAAGGTAAAGGAAGGGGAAAACAAGTGCAAAATGCTAATTATTGGCGAATAGATTGCGGATATTAGTTTTTATAGAGGCGAAAAATACCAAAATTTCTTTAGTTATTTAGAACAAGCAAATGGTATATTTTATGAGAGATGGGGAGATCCAATCATTCAGTCACTTGCTGCAACCTTATTTCTTGCAAGAGATGATATCCATTTCTGGGACAATATTGGTTATCGCGTTGCCAATTTCTTTACTCATTGTCCAACAGAGAAGTCACTTTACTCGAGATGTATTTGCCGTCCAGAGCAAAACTTTGATTTTAATGGTTATAGTTGTCTGAGGTTCTTTTTAGACAGTGAATTATAGACGCATAAATTTATATACACATTACATAGAAATAAAATAAATAGCAATAGCAATAATAAAAAATGATAATACTTGAATTTATATTTATTTTATATAATATGAAACTTTGTACAGATATTTGTTTATTCTTCCTCTTCTCCCAATTCTTCTTCTGCCACTTCCTCTACTGTCTCTTCTGCTGGTCTCTCTTCCTCGACACCCTCCTCTTGTTCTTGCGAAGATTTATTTCCATGGCTTTTATCAAGCTTAATATATGCTTCGCCAATGACCTTCTCTTTTTCACCAAGAGGTTTGATTTTATCAGTTTCTTTAATACAAGAGGTGCTGAATTCCCAATCTTCTCCTTGAGCATAGTGGCTGAATTTCATGTAACGATCTGACCATTTATTTTTGTCTCTCAAGATACCTCCATTCCACCAATAGGGATTTCCATTCGCGTCTAAATGTAGCTGGTTACCACAAACGGTGTCTTTTGCACCTGCATCGCCTAGTCCACCCAAAACTGCACCGTATGATCGAATAAATGTATAAGGAGTTTGAACCATTTCAAAACCGACCCAAAATGTCTATAGTTATGCACATATCCATAAGGGTGAGGATGATGCTATCAATGAACTTATGTTTTTATAGATCTTACCTCTTTATCACCATGGACACGGTTATAAGATACTTTATCTCTTTCTCTCTTATCGTTCATTTTACATGTCGAAAGTAGACCAAACAATGCCTGCTTTTTGTTAATGACAACAATACCAGATTCTTGTTCATGAGCAGAAGTAAACTTGAACCATCTTGACTGACTGACATAGCTTGATCTTGTAGGCAAAAATGAGTTTAACCATCTACGACCAATGTCCCATCGAGGGAAAAGAGTTCGATCCAAGAAGAACAGTGCACCCGTTTTGATGTAACCCTCGTCCTCAAATAGTGTTTCTGGCTTTTTAAACATAAATACATCAGCATCCATCAATATAACCTCTGTAAAGCTACTAGCCAACATAGCATAAGGTTTCATTGCCCAGCCACCAAATTGAGTATACTTGTTGTTAACTATATCTACAATCTTGCGAGTCTTGACATTTTTAATACGGGAGAAATAGTCGATATATTCCTGATCTAGATCGTAGTCGTTAATATAAAATATTTCAATTGGTATATCAGAGCCAAGAACGTTGCGGATAGCAGAGACTGAAGTAACAGCATGTCTGAAGTGATGATTGCCGACACACATTACCAAGCCTCTTTGGTTTCCCGAGCCACTACCAAATACATTGCCATTACTTGATTTGGTAATATCAAACACATTCTTCCAGTAAGGCTTGATCCAGGGATAAAGCATATCCTCAAGTCGTTCATAGAGTTTCCATGTATCCTTATATTTTTCATCTGTCTTTACATCGACTACACCTTCAGTAATGATTGGATCAAGATATTGGAAGATTGATTTGAAGATTCTTTCTCGGTAGGTCAGCATCTTGAAGCTGGGTGTATCTTCCTCCATTGTGAAAAGATCTGCTTCTAATCTTGACCCAAAGGGTGAATTGAATAGTGCAGTATCGTTATCTGTAGTTTATGTAAATCATAAAACAGATTAAAAAACTCCCCTTCATATTTTCTCATCCCATTATTGTCTTCTCTTTCTTACCTGTCCACGGTGCAACTGGTGTGGGTACTGCGATATAATATTTTTTCAATAACTCTTCTAGATCGTCATCATCGTTTGTAACCTCTTTGTCGATCAATCATTATTTTTAGCATAAAAATGAATAACAAACATGCAAATATGACAAGTACAAATACAATACCTGGTTCACTAATAGCTCTATTTCTATCAATCCATGATAATCTTTGATTCTCCAATTCAATTGCCTCTAAACGCAGTTTTTCTTCTTCCTGTTCCTTTTGTAGTTTTAATAATTCGAGTGCTTTCTGTGCTTCGATTTCTTTTTGGATTTTGTTTTGTTGTTCCAGGCGAACCAAATAAGATAGCAAGAAGAAGAACGAAAGAAGAATAAGAATCACCGAGATGAGTCGAAACATTCCTGATCTTGGCTTCATTTCAAAATCGCTTGTTCTCTCTTTCTCTTTTTAAAATGGAAATAGGGAAAGAATTAATCAAAATTGGAGACAACAAGTAAACAAAAAGAAAGAGTAGAGTTGTAATAAACGATAATATGTACAAAAAGAGAAGAACCCGCTGCTGCTTTTGTTGCTTAGTTTTATATTGTTCATAAAGCTTTTTTTAACTCAGGAGACTGGGTTTAGGTCTTTAGTGTAACATGCAGTTCGACTGGGTGATGCTTATTTGTGCTATGGTTACGAAGTCATGAAGACTTTTTTTTTACCAGGACAAAAATAGAGGCAATATATAATGTAATCATTAGTTGTACTAACTCTCATACGTATTATATTCGTATATATATATACAATGCGATTATGTTTTATTCTCACAAATAAATTGATAAGAGGGTATTCAACTCCTGCCTTTCGATCATCCTCTTGCTTCCGTCGTTCTTCTCCTAAATGATATTTACAAAAAAGGAAATTGGCTAATAATAGTCAATGATTAGTGTAAGAGAGATAAAACAGACCCTCTTTTGCATGTTACACTTTTTAAATTCACTCAGTGATACAGATACAGTGTAATACATCTGATGGTATAACAATTAAACATAGGAGATATAAAGTAAGCTCGCTTTGACCCTTACTAATAGTATGCTAGCTTATGACACTTATCATTTCTATTTATTTTCTTATGTAAAGCTTGTGCATGTACATGTAGAAGAGTCCAAATTGAGCTTTAAAAGATAACTAAATTAAACGATACTCTTAGTGAGCAATAGCTGAACGTAACGTAAACGTAAATGTTTCTTTTAAAAAAAACACACATACACAAAAACGCCCATTTTTCAGGCACGACATTTTTATTTTCAATTTCAGACAACTCTTTAAAAGACCATTTCCAATGGAACCCCGAAAACAACCAATTGACAGAGAGAACGCCTATACAAAGCTCTAGTGAACCCTCAAAAGTTAATGAGATTTCCAATAATTTTAACTTAAAGAGTTGAGAAAAAAATCAAGGGATTGTTTTGTATTTTCTTGGTAATTCTATTTCTGAAGGCGACATACACACTATGTATAAAACTTTAAAATTTCTTTTTGTGTGGGACAGGAGCATGCGCATTTATATTTTTATCAAAAAGTAGATTCAAGTCTTGCTTAGTTTTGCATCCTCTCTTTATAGAACTGTAAATATGAAATCGTGCATTTGTTTAAGCTCAATTCAGTAAAGCAGGATTTTATTACTTTGGCTTCTAACCAGTAATCTCGTCTGTGAAGTATAGACAGTCTGAAATTTGAAAAGCATGGATCTATCTTTTGTTGACGTTCTGAGGAGTATGTAGAAATTATAGCTATTCAAGATTCACCTTCAACTTCAAAAGGAACGTTTATTCTATTTCTATCATCCAAAAAATTAGTTTTTTGATTTAATCTCAAATTACTTTGTATAGATGCAATGTCTCTCTTCATATATACTCATCCATGTCATATTCTACATATGCTATCATGCATCTTCATATAACTATAGTTGCTTTTTATTATCGCTATTATAATTTTATTAATGGATATGATCACTAGCTCCAATAACTATCCAGAGCCCCCCTGCCCAGGTTAAAAATAATAAAACAAAATACAATGCTAAGCTTAAACAAGTTTTCAAAAAGAAAAAAAAAAGAAAAAAAAACTACCGCGATCAATAATATGGAACTGGTAATACATAATGCATTAATATCGCTATTTCTAATAAGCTAATCTGCTTTATATGCTATGTTTATTTATAATCTACAAACAGCAATTCAAAATGATATTATTTTATAAAATTCTTCTCTTCTTCTTCGCTTGTGATCTCCTTCCCTGATCCCTTATAACATTCTCCAACTGTTCTTTTATCTTTAATTTTTTTTGCCTTTCTTTCTCCTCCAATGATTCTTGTGTTTCGGGCTCTTCTTGCTCATTGGTATGTTCACTGTTGATTGCATTTCCCCCTTCTGTAATGGTTTAATAGCGTAAATATATATAGCGAGATGAATAAATGGTGTTTGGATACTTACTACTTTCATCTTTAAATTGATCCTCTGAAATAGAAGCTATTAAATCTAGAGATGCTTGTGAGAATGTTTTCGTTGTGTTCTATTATAAATAGTCAATATGACAACATTGTGTATATCTTTATCCTCATTATTATCACTTTACCTTTGGATCATCTTTTATTGTAAAGAAAAAGTATTAGAGTATCAGCATGTATTTTATCAAGTGACAATAAGTCTTATCTACCTTTATTATTGTTGCCATTGTTGATGATAAACAGTGATGGTAAAGTCAAATGTTGATATAGAACATCGGGTCCACACATTTCATTCTGATTGGCTGAGTGGTACTTTAAGAGCAGACAATCAAAAACCCAATTTAATTTCATAATTCCTATTTCGTAGCCACAGTGAAGCTCAAGCTTTTATTTTGATTAGTTAAAAGCGCGTTTGAAGAAAAACTCACTTCACCTTTTCATTCAACTGCGTAAAAGTAAGATTCGTTTCAAATGATTGCTTAAAATAGCCAATGAGCTTTTCGACCTGTTCTTTTGTTTCTACATCAAAACTTTGTTTCGTTGCCTTTTTGACAATGTCGTCAAATGAGCAATGTTCAAACCAAACATGTCTCAGATCAGTCACCAAGATGGAGTAAAGCTGTTCTTTGAATATTGGCTTGATGTAATAAACTTTATTCCCATTAGAAAAGGGTTTCCAGGCGATGTTTAATAGTTCTTGAGACTGAGACACAAGCATGCTCTCTGTATGACAAATAAAAGAGAGAAAATAGACAATCATTGCTGGAATAAATATTGTCCGTGGCTTAGATTTTAAATAGTTGTAAATACCAAAGCGCTTGCAATATATGGAAACTCGGTAGACACAGAAAGCTTAAGATAAATCCCGTGTTTGTTTCTAAATCACGGGGGCGGCAAGAATACATTACATTTTGTTAAATCATATTGACAACAATAAAAATGAACCATGTTCTTTTCTATATTCTGTACTATTGTGAAATAGTTATGACAAAGTAATGATATAACAAGATATATATTCATAACAATATCAAATGATTACTTGCAATATAAGATATGAAAGCTGGTTCTTTATTTGTTTTTCTTTTTCTTCTTAGTTTTGTTATAATGATAAACAAGAGTCATTTGTATAGATATAAAAGAGGTTAAAATATATTTATATATAAAAATAAGCTTTTTTATAAACAATTTATAATACTTACAACTTGGTAAGTTTATAAAAATATAAGAAACATGTGGTTCTAACTTGTTTAGACTATTCTATTGCACTTTAGGATCTTTTTTTTTTTTTTTT
>VCJI01001029.1:16213-31352 GCA_024139395.1 Backusella morwellensis
ATCTGATAGTTTGTTTAATATCCCCTGAAGATCTATGAATTATTTAAATACAATGAAATGTTTCTTTGATTCTTTTTATTTATTGTTCTATTTCTTACTTTATCTTTATTTATTTACCTACTTACTTTCTTAATACCCATACATAATTACTATGACTACACCTATTCAACTTTATACTAATACTTACCAACAATCATACCCGGTGTCACCACCAACGACACCAAAAGAAGAGCTTACCACGTCTGCTCGACTATTAATGCATCACACAACCCATCCTGAATTCAACAAAAAATATATTCTGGGCCAGGAGCTCGGTAGTGGAGGTTTTGGATTCGTTGTCTCTGCTTATGAAAGACAGACTGGTATCGAAAGAGCAGTTAAATTTATTATTCGCGATAAAGTACCTTCAAATGCTTGGATACGTGATCCTGAGATGGGTCCCATCCCAATGGAAATTTATACTTTGAAACATGTCAGACACTCCAACATTATTCGCTTTTTTGATGCTTATCAGGACAATACTTTCTTTTATCTGGTGATGGAGTTGCATGGTACCCAATGGACCCAGCCGCAACAAATGACCTCTATTCATTCCCCTGCTTTGTCCCATACATCTGATAGCACAATCGATGAAGAAGAGCATGAAGCGATAAACCGTCAATTCGTGCGTCGCACCTCATGTGATTTGTTTGAGTGCATTGAGCAGCATCGTCACTTTGAAGAAGGTTTAGCAAAGAAAATATTTAGACAAATTGTAGACTGCGTGGCCTATCTAGACTCTGTCGGTATTTGTCACCGAGACATTAAGGATGAAAACATCGTCATTGATCATGAGTATAAGGTAAACTACTATAGTAATACTGGCAATAGCATAGCGATATTAATTATCTCATTAGGTCAAATTGATTGATTTTGGGTCAGCAGTGAGTTTATCTCGTCCCGGCAAGCTGTTCACACGCTTCTACGGTACCATCTCATTTGCATCACCGGAAATACTGCTATCTCGACCTTACCGTGCCGAGCCTGCCGAAGTCTGGTCATTGGGCATTTTGCTATTCACTCTTTTATTTGGTGAAATACCTTTTCCCGATTCCAAGATGGCTGTGATGGGCCGAATCGTTCAACCAAAAATCAATGTCTCACATCAGTGCAAGCACTTAATTTCATCATTGCTAGAGTTAAATCCAGATCATAGACCTACTATTCAACAAGTATTAACCCATCCATGGTTACGGGATAACTATTAATTTTTATTTCCTTGTGATTTTATTTTGTTTTTTTTTTATGATTTATAAGTTTATGGCATTCATGACATAGTAAGTTCAGACATCCACGCATACAAAAGTACTCCTTTTACGCCTTATGTATATATAAGCATTTGTATTGTATTATGATCACACCTCCTCTTTTTTTTTTTCTTCCATTTCATAATTACTCTTACATAATAATAATAATAAAAATAATCATTTCGGGTTGAAACAAACACCTGTTTACATCCCGATACACCGATATATCTCTTTTGGTTTTCATATTTTTTTACTTGCTCTGCTGTTTTCAGGCACGCTCAAATAATGATTTTTTTTATTTAATATTCAGTTTTTGAGCTTTTATTCATGCAGAATTACTTTTTTATTTTTACGTAGTTTATTCTATAATGCACTCTGCAATTAGTACTGTTACTGTTGATCAAGGCAATATAATGGTAAAATGAGTGGCGACGATCGGCACATTTCAAAGCACAAACTCAAGGATGGAATACCGTCATTCTTTTCTTCCTGGAATTAGTAAACGACTGTAGAATAGTTGTGATTACCGCTGTAAACCGCTTCATAGCTTTATTCAGATCGAGAGATTATTATGAGCAAAGAAAAAAAAATACATTGTAAATAAGCAAATTACACTTCTTGAGGATTGATTAAAATGAAAATGATGTTTGTAATAATCGACAATATACTTTATCTTAAATTTATTGATGGAAATTATAAATATGCAAATAATAGAAATCCAGACAATGTAAATGTTCAAGTATCAAATACACATTATACATTTATCAGTGTTATCATGTCGATGAGAGCATAAAGTATATCTAAACATTGACATACATATGTTTGTCATGCTTTTAGTTGTCGAAAATATTAGGTTAAATCTAACGGCGGTCCGAATGTCAAGCCAATGTTTGTAATTCTGAGCCGATAAGATGGTTTTTCTATTGAATTTGTTTTTTCTCGGAGAAAAAAAAAATGGGTATCACTTTATGATGTAAAAACCTTCCAATTGACCTTGGAAGTTTTCAACAAGTATCAGAGAGTAAAAATAATTAGAAACGGTACAACATTAATGCTGGTAAAAAGCACGTATCTACAGTGATAGCAGATAATAAAGTGACACGTTGTACGTTTTAGGAATTTTATTCACTTACGGGCTCTGTTTTTTATTACCGGAAGAAGAAAAGAGGGGTAATTACAGGTGTTGAAGCTGCAATCCTAACTGCAAAAGCAACATGTTTGGGTGAATGTAGCAATCATATCAACCATGTATCCTATTTAACCTAACAATGTTTTTAACATATATTTAAAGTAAAACAAAGAAACAAGCTTATTTCACTCGTATCAAAGATCAAAACAAAACAAAGGCAATAAAAGACCAAAGAAATCTGGAAATATTCGAATGTGGTCAGGGAACAGAAGGTGATAAAAATAAAACCGGTACAAGAGCGAATAAAAGGGAAAACAAGAAGCTTAAATACTTAATCTTTTTCAAGAGAGCATACTTAAGCGTTTTTATTGTGCTCATAACTTCAGATCCAATACAAGATGGTCATCAGCCATGTTTCAAGAAGAAAAACATGCCGTCCTATTGAGAAGCTTCAAGATTGAGGGGAAGCGAATATAGTGGAACATAATTTATTTGGTGAACTCTTTAAAAAAAAAAGATGGTATGAAACAGCATTCCTAATTGTTGAAGAGTACCAGACAACAAAAAAAATTGTCGTCAATGAAACCAGGACGATAAGAAGATGTCCTTCTCTGTGAAATGTATCTGGCACACTTCAATATAACAATTACAAACGGATGTCACTCATCGAAAAGTACAGCTCGAGAAGAATACATATAACGTCATAATAAAAAAAAATGATGACAACTTCAGCTCTTGATTCCTCACCAAATAAATAATGGGTGGTGTTTTCCTTTTATGTGTTATTTCTGTGTTGTTTCCAGAAAATAAAATATCAGACATAAAACAAGTGCGTATTCTGTGCGCAAAAGGGATGACATTATATCATAGATAGAATGACAACAATTTCCGAGAATAGTGTTGCCAAAAGCGAATATTTTAAAACTTCTGGAGACGTAAAGACTCTCATGCAATACGGCGCGGGTTTATAAAATAAACGATTTTGTGATACATTAAATGTATCATAATTTTTATTAGATCGTATTTTCCTCTTTGTTCTGGAAGGAATGATATTAATTACAAAAGAAAGTAAAAGGGAATGCAAATTAAATTAAAAATTTAATGGAAAAAATAAAACTATACAAAAAAGAAAGGGTAAATAGAGACGATGATTCTCTTTGGTGATGATAGAAATGAAAATATGGGCGTGGGTGGAGGAAAATGACAGAAGGTGTGGTGTTTAGATGCAGATTTCGGGAGGATTATAGATATGAGTTGTAGTATCTTCTTCTTTCTCTTCAGAGTCTCTTCGAGCTAGCATATTCTTCATTTCACGTTTCCATTGTGATTTCATTGTCAGCAGTTCAAGCATGTCTTTGTAAGTTAACTTTGCCACTTCTTGTGCTGTACGGTCTAAAAGAGGAAAAATGAATTAGCAACAATTTTTTTCTTCTGTGATTTGCGTCAATTTACCATATTCTTCGTTTGCAAATGTACTGATAAGCTCAACATCGCAAGAAAATTGTACTTTTTTATTCATGATGTCTTTAGTTTGTGAAGAAAGCGAAACAAGAAGTGATTGAATCCTTAATTAGAAAAAATATTCAAGCCCTTTATATATTATTCAAGTTCCGCGGAAAGAGATAGTGTTCTTAAAGAGGAAACTGTGTCCGTGCCTGTTACTCCTCTCTTCATTTCATCTAACTATTAGTATTACTTCGGGGTAGGTTACCTGTGCAAGTGTTAGTCTAGATTTGTTACTAAATCATTTTGTCGTCAGCTCATAGCTCACAAAAATGATTTCATTATAAAAATAAAAAGGTGCTTCTATTTTTATTTGCCTCTGCACTACTTGAATTGGAGGACACCTTTACACTTCCGAGGAACAAGAAATCAAGTCACTTTTGGTGAAACGATCCATTACAGAGTTAAGATAAACAAACAACGCGTTGAATTGTGGCACTTTTTAAACATCATTCATAATGATGTTATCCAGATCACTTTTTTTAAAATTTTTAGCATATTGTTCCCTAGTTCTTATCCATTTTTAGTTTTCTATGATTTATTTTTGGGTAATTCAACGTTTCAGATATCGAATTGACCAGGAAATAACCAGTTAAGCTGATCTAAAAAAGTGTCCCGCATTTGAATTAATCAACTGAAGCAATCGGGACCAACTTAGTTCTAATTATAAAAACAAGATTGAGGCAGGGGACATGGAGTTGAGGATGGGTAGACGACATGCCTTTGTTGGTCTCAATAAAAAAAAAAGAAATTGTCGAAATAACGAGGTGGAGATTGAACATACCACGCTTTAATTGCTGTCAAGAAAATAGAGTTGTTGATATGATCATTGGCCAACAACATATAGTTCAATGTTACATAAATCTCTATTAAAAGACTATCTTTTCTTTTTTTTTTTAGATAGATAAAAATACACAAACAGCAAATAAACAAAAACTTTTTATGAGCACGATATATGTCCAACTCAGCAGTTCGCTCCTTATAACCTTAAAAAGAAAAAAAATGAATTCATGTGACACCATCTCAAGTACTCAGGCCAATACTCCCAGTTCAAGGCATTGGCTGTGCCAAAATGTTAAATCCCTTCAAGCTGCCATATATCGATGATATTATTGGCGTAGTACCATATATTAGGTTGCTGTCAGTATATGGGATATTATAGCAAGTGCTACTGATTCACTAGCGGCCACTTTTGTTTTCTGCGCACACACAAAAATGCGGTGAGAACCAACTTATGACGGAAAATCAAATTGCGGATTTAAATTGTTTAATAATCCAAAAGAAAAAAAGAATATAAAAATAAATTTGATGTATTTAATCCATCTTCGCATAACCTGATATGAATACATATATCATTACGATACTCTATACATTCATCAGCGTAAATGTTGATAAATCACAATTTAAATCAACTTCAAAATTTTCGAATCACGACGTTGGACATGAGGACCGAGCATGTGTATCTAAATAACTAACGCTATGAATAGGTCTCTTGACTTCAAACATTAAAAGCAACATTGATACTTGGATGATAATGCTGTTTAGTTAAATAAACGAACGGGGTATATATTTTTTCTATTCAAAGCCGTTCTAATTGGATTAATCAAACCATTACTCCAATACAAAAATTCATTATCTTTTTTTTTGAACTAAATTTTATTAAGATTCACCATGTGTAGCTTTTGATGCAATCAAACGTCATGTTAGTACCAAAAAGTTACATAATGAAAACATCAATAGTTCAAATATAACTGTGTACTTGTATGCTTTTGTAGGTAGTTATATGTGTTTTGTATTTCTGCATTCGCATTAATGTTTATTCATGTTATGCATGTAACAAATAATGTGGTAATTGTAAGTGGCTGCCTAAAAAAAACTACCTTTGTTTCCTTCGAAATAGAATTTTCATTTTGAGTAATAGAAGACTTCTTTAGTGGGGTGACTAGAGCAAAATCAAATCTTGTGACCATATTGACTATTGGTTAGAACTTATTATTCCATTAAAATTAAAAGTATAGTGTAAAAAGAGAAATAAGAATGAATATTTTTGCTCGGAAAAAAAATTGATGGGGGATAGCTTATACAGTGAAAAAATAAAAATAAAAAATAAAAAAACAAAGCAAAACTAACGTCTGACCATAACGAAGAATCTGAAAAAGACAGCTATACTCCAATTCACAATCAATCAATCAATCAATCAATCAATCAATCAGCAGGATTCGAGAAAACAGTAAGAGCAAAACTCAAGGATGCGCACAAAGAACGAAGTCATCACTGACTGAATTAGCGCACATGATCTAAAGATATAGTGGATTAAGACCATCCAAAGACACAATCACAAGATATAAAAAATATCAAATCCTCGCAATGCAGTTTTGGAGGAAGTAAAGAATTGAACACATGAGATATGTGAAAGCATTGTAAACGCTAAACATTTGGTGAGTAAAGCACTAGAAGAATTGTATTACAGTCGACCCATAAAACGCAGTGATAAGTGCAGTACTTGTAAAGAGCAACAAAGAAATGTCGAAAGATGGTTATAAAACCATTTACATGGATGAAAATCCTTAAATTGAAGATGAATCAACTGAATCTGGAAATGATGACTTTTTTTGAAACAAACAATGGCAGAAACTATTTGTTTCTTAATAGAAAGATTTAACTTTTCCTTAAATTTCAAGAAAAGATATGAAGAATTGCAAAAGTGAAAATTTGAAATGTACTAATGTAGTATTTTATTGGATTTGGTATTAATACCAATTCAATAGTGGGCTACATTGATGCTATCGGATAGGGTCATTTTCGAATACGCCTGACTCGTTTGAGATATATTCGTGTTGAGGCTAAATTCAACAAGATGGATATTTCGAAGACGAATGATAGCAGTTAGACTAATCATTAATACAATCAAGGCCAAAAAACAACCAATAAGGAACACAAATAGTATTGTTCGCTATTGACAAGCTCAGCGGAGTCGAGCTTATAAGCGCTCAAAAGAAAACAAAGACGTTGTGCTGCTTACAAGCGGTCGTGGGTATTATGTCGATTCGCATATCAAGGGACACCTGTGCTATGGAGGAAGCCAGGAAACCGATTCAGTATTGTTGTAACACAACCGCAGCAACAACAAACAAGCATTACATTTCTCAAGCACATTTTCTAAAATCTGTAACAAGCAATTAGAACAACTATCAGTTGTCACTAGAAAAGAAAAAAATTATTCACTTGTTTGCATGAAGAGAAATTTTTATTTTCAGTATTGATAGCAATGCATGAACAGGGTGCTCTCTCCGATCTCGCAATCGGGTTTTTTGAATTTCCCATTTTGCATTTTTGTGTTACGTTTTCAGAGTTTGAATCCAAAAGTTAGTCCCTTAAAAACTGACATATTCAAAGAAAAAGCCGCCATCGTTATGAGCAAGGAACCAGGTTTTAGAGACACTGATCCTCGCTGTGAAATCTCTCATATCGCCATGTCCCAAACTAAAAACAATTTATAAATGAATGAACAAAATCAACGAATGGCCTTTTCAGATTAAGCGGCTGAGTACTTGTATTAAATCATATCTACTGTTCTATGCTGAGCAAATATACCAAATAACCAAGGGTCATGATTTGAAACTAAATTTATGATGATAGATATTATAAAATTGAGAATTGATAACATGAACATGGTGTAATTACTATTATATTTCAATATTAAATGTGAGGAAGTTTCATACATAAATTATCAACTAACTATACTAGGATGAGTCATGATCATATAATAATGCGGAAAATAGTAGATTGCTGATAACCATATATATTCAGTAAGTAGTATTTCACGTTAAAATCATGTAGGGTGAAAGCAAGCTTTATTGGCCATCAAAGAAGAATAAAGGAAAAGTTGATATAAATTAAAGAACGAGGAAGGTCCTGTAAACTCGGGATATTGATAAGAGCCTCCGTGAAATATGCTCCCATAATGCTGGATTTGAAAGTAGCTTGGATAGCAGATACCAACAGTCAAAAAATCGATTACGATTTAATAGGGTAGAAGTATCTTGAGAAGCTAAGTTTAAGCAAACGACGATGAGCCGCTACAGGATGAAAAAAAAAAGGAATTCTACAATATTTGTGGCTGAAAGTAGTAGTTTTATAGAATTGACCGACGTAACGAAGGGCTTTTAAAAAGTAGAATAGAAAGTTGAAACCAACAAAGCATATTCTATATAAGCATCTGTTCGTGTTACCATTAAATATAACACCTCAAAGATATACCCCTTCTATTTTCCAAGACTTGATACATCTGATCATTATTATTGAAAGAGACATGACAAGACTTCATGATTATCTTCTGCAACCCTGAATGTATTTTGAATATATCAAGTAAAACCCATAACCAAGTATCTGTATTAACAATAGGACAATCTCAGTTCTTGGAACACTTCTTATGGTCATAGTTTTCCGGAATTCTCCACAAAAATCAGTCAGTTGTATACTGAGTTTAAACAACCTGGTCTTTCCTTTTCCTTGTGAGAAGCGAATAAAAAAAAATACAAGTACTGGTGGCCATACTTCTTTGCAAGTTAAAGCATTTTTTTTTATAAAAAAAAGTGCATGCTTATTCATCCATTTGTCAAGTTTTAAATATTAATAGCACCAAGGGAGTTTGGCTCTTTGATAGCAGATGCTTTACTAAACCTTATACCTATTTATGGTTACTAAAAGCTAATTGGATAGGTCAAACGGGGAATATTTCAGAGTCACTTGAAATTTGATCAAGTTACGGTGGTCGAATGTTTTTTTTTTTTTTTTGAAAACGAAAAAAAAAGATATTTTTCTTTTTTCTTGATTGCTATTGTTCTTTGTCTATACGTACATATATTTATATATTTCAATTCTCTTCTGCAGAATTCGATCAGAATATTCACAGCTATTTGAAACGACTAGATATCGATAACTATATCGGAATCAATTTAGACGCTCGGTCGTTTTATTAAACACCATGGATATGATCGCTACTGCTGCAACACAAGAGTACAGTGGTGGCATCATAACTATCAGCTATATCATTGCAGTTATTGGAGCACAAACAACACTCGAATTACTTACTAGACGCACCCATATTCATGGATTCTATAATTGGTACGACTTGAGCAATATCTTGTGAATGTGAATTCTTATTATATGATATACATGTCATTTAGGTTCTTGTTAACCTCAGCAGCATTTATTATGGGTGCTGTTGGTGTTTGGGGAATGCATTTTATTGGAAACAATAGCATGTCGCTGCTAGTAAATGGTGAAAAATATCAACTATCGTACAAAGTAGGATACACCTTAGGAAGCTTGGCAGTTGCTTGTGTATGCATGTTTATTGCATTTGCTTTTGTGGGTATCACGGAAGAGGCCACATTAACAAGAATTGCCCCTAGTGGTATTTTCGCTGGTGTAAGTAGTTTGATCTTTTGTTTATTTTCAATTCTTCTAACGCCAAAGAATGTTTACTTTAGCTTGGTATCGTATGTATGCACTATTTAGGTAAACCTTCCCCGCAATAATTGATGGAAGTCTAGAAGAATATTAAACTTTGAGTATAGGTCAATTTGCCATTGACTATTTTGTGCTAGTTTATGAGCCAGGGTATATTATTGGAGCCATCATCATTGCTTGTTTTGCTGTAACCGTTGCATTATATATATTTTTTAAACTGAGAGAAAAATGGATGAATCAGTGGTATAAACGACTTGGCTGTGCCTGTTTAATGGCTCTTGCTGTGTGTGGTAAGATATCAAATATATATATAGTTAACGCCAGAAAGAAATATAGACAGATGAATAGAAATTAAATTGCTTGATGGCTAATGGGTATACGGTTTCTTTTTTATTATTATCAGGCATGCATTATACAGCACTAGTCGGCACTATATTTTATAAACCAAATATAAGCAGGTCACCACCGATTCCCAAGCTACATACACCAGCTTTAATTGGTATTGTGTTTGCGATTATTATTTCAGGCTGTGTAGCTCTTTTATATATCATCATACGATCGGGTTTTGGGACATTGCCTCTACCACTGTATAAGAATCAAAAAAAGAGATTGATCTTGAATAGCGTTTTGTTCGATACAATGGGCCGAATTCTTGTTAAAGTAGATGGTACGATTCCAACAAAGGAGATTGCTAGTCATATTGAGCTGACTGTAAGTAATGGATTATCTAAGCAAAAACTCGTATTGACCTTACCATTTTAGGAATCTCACTCTGAGTTCAGCATACGCCATCCACTGTTTATCCGTTTATATGAAACCATGATTCAGAAGGCCACTTTTCGATCTACCGACAAACGACAGTCTGTTGTCTCTACAAGCTCTTCGATTAATCGATATGATACCATGGAAAAGTTGTTTTTGGAAGCAGCTTCAAGTCTTATGGAGGACCTTCGATTCCAGGAATGGAGTGATGTTGGAATTTTAAGCGACATTGTTTTAACGACTGATACCGTTTCGAAAGCTACCGTTTTTTCAAAACGTAGTTCATTTTTACGAAATTCTACAGGTTCCAATTGGTCAAACAAGATGTTATCATTGAAAAAGACTTCAACGTTGGTTGAATTATACAAATCGGATGATGAAACTGACGCTTATCCTAACAGCAAAAAAGATCCGTTCAAAACACGAAAAAGACAAATCGATGATGAAGAAGAAGGTATCGAAAGTAACGCAACTATTTTTATCAATTCAGGAAATCCCAATCGACTATCTGCAGGACAAATGTCTTCATCAGATGAAACTCGTATTGAAGATTTGAAATCAATAAGCGATCGACTTTCGGTTGAAGACTCGGATGGAGAAGATAAACATTTATTTCTTGTCAAAAGAATAACAGATGAACAGGTTGTTTCTCGGTTATTGTCACAGGGCTATCGATTTGCTGAGCCAGTATTTATATCTAAAACAATGGCCAATAAACTTCGTATCCCCACTGAACACATGCGCCAATCTTTTAAAAATATGCAGCAAATGGCAGATTCAATTTGCGCCCTTACTCAAAATAATTGGCACCCTTTTATTGAAGGACCAGCACCAAATCCAACCAAGTTCACTGCATCTACCAATCCCACTGTTTGCGTTGGTGCCTTTGTATTGATTGGCGAGGATAGTGAATTACAGGATATGAATATGATCGTCGAGAAGTGCAAGCCTTTCAGCTTTCCAAGTGTTCAGCTCGAAAATGAAGCGGGTCAGCCCCAGTCTCAGTTGGATCGAAGCGAAATCGATTTTATTTGTAATCTCCAGGGTCGCAGTCTTTTCGAAATTGCACAGCTTGACAGTATATTGGATGATAATAATGAATTATATATACCAACTCGCCAATTTGTTCAATCTTTCCAGCAAGCAGCACAGGAATTGATTAACCGTACATCATACAACAAGGTGCTTTATCAAGATTCAAAGTTGCATACCACAATAATGGATTTACCACCATTTTCACTTACAGCTGGACCCTGTCAGATGATTGTGTTTAAATCTTTTGTAAACATTCCAGGTACTTTAACAGCCATCAACCACACACCCTTCGATCCTTTCAAGTGTACTCCTTTATCTATTTATAGATCATTCTCTGCGTTTATTACTGACCAGGCAGCCAGTATATACCAGATGGGTCACTCAAACCATTCTCACCCAACATATCTTATCCAGCAACAAATGTATCGACAGGTGGGCTACAAGTCGCCAGATAAGAAATATCCGAATGAAATATATGAACTGGAACAATTCAACTCTGCAGAAAATCTCTCCAGTGTATCGAATGATCCATTCTCCCTACGTCCACCTCCAAGAGCAAAGAGAAATCGATTCAAGTTGACGAACGCAATTTTAAATAACACGCCCTTTGACATCGCTCCTGATACTTCTGCTAAGGAAGGAGGAGATTCGAATGGAATTGCAGGGTCGAAACTCTCACTTCCTCCACCACTGACAGTGTTGTCTACAGGGGATAGATTCTGGTGGATCAATCCATTGGTTGAAGAAACTATACACAGCAACATGTAAACATAATCTCCCTCTGTTTCTCTTTAATATATAGTTTATTCCCTTGATTAAAAAATATGTAAATACCCCTTTCCCCCTACTTTTACTTGTCAATTATTACATTAATAAACCATATTTTACGTGCTTTTATTTATTTTTTGACTCGTTCAATTGCTCGAGAGATTGCAACAGCTGTGGTATCAAAGAAAATAGTCATTATGTTGTTTAGTTTTACAGGATTCTCATCATTTCTATCAGCCTCTAGCGCATCCACTTGAACGTTATTCTTTCCCATATAATACATAAACCATTTAAAATCATTCAGTTCCATTGTGCCTTTTAAATCCCTCCACAGTTTTTTAAGATATAACAATTGAAAGTGGTCAAACTGAATCGGCTCATCTAGTGAATATACGATGTTAATAAATGAATTGGTTTAGTGATACCAAATTACCTTCTAGTAGTCTCGTGCCATTGAAATATAATATAGGCTTGATCCAATTTGGAGTAGTAGCTTCAGCAATGGTAGAAACCAAGGATAGGTATTGTTTTGTAAGCCCTCTAAAGTCATCCCGTTCAATATTGTCATATTCAATAAGTCTATAGTAGACATCGGCGCATGGACCTGTGCCTACACCTTGACAGTCATCCAGTGAAATCAATTGTCCTGAAACTGCATACTCCTTTAGTAAGGCAATGAAGACCATTTCAATTTTTTTGTACAATTCCGCTTGATAATAATACATCATGGCCTTTTTATAGTCTCTTGATGCCATGCATTGATCTCCTACGTTCTGATTTTAAGAGAGGAAATAGAATTAGTTTTACCTGCTGCTATCATCACTGTATCAGTCATACCTCATAAAGCCCCAATCCATACTCCCGTAATGATAATGCAATACACATTTCCATAATATGATCCACAACACTTTGATCTACAGTTTCCCAAGTCTCAAGCAGCTAATGTATAACCGTTTAGCATTCCCTTTTGTTTTGAATATACAAAAATCCCTTACATGAATGATGCACTCTTTCCCAGGACCTTCACATTGTGACAGATAATAGATGCCTTCCTTATAAAAACTATATCGATGGAATAAAGCTGAGCCGTAGTAGGATGTAAAGTAGTTGGTCGGTTTGACATGGCAGTCCTGTTCATCTGTACCTTGAACTACGATGGGAGCATTCAGCATGCTGTGTGCTTCCATTATATCCGACATGTGTACCAATAACCACCAATCTATAGAAGAGCATTGCAAAAGCGCATTATTCTCGTCTCCCACCAAAAAGTAATAATAGACGGATACTTGGTTGTTGCGACCCTTTGTTATATCTCGAGCATATTCCTGGACCGAATCGATATTTTCTATATTGTAATATAATGACCCGACGATGGCTTCTACGTCACTTTCTGCGTTTTGAAAGATTGTATTTACGTCTCCTTTTAGTAATGATATTAACTGAAGCGCGTTTTCAGCGTGATGCTTTGTTTCTTGATTCATCTGTAATCGCTTTAATAGTCCTAAATCAGGCTCGGAGCGATCTGCACTGTATTGATCGACTGCTTTGAAAATGGGTACGAGATGAGGACAGCTTTCTTTGATTTGATGTAAAACGTGCTTTATAAGTTTGCCTAATTGATCCGACTTTCCAAGTAGTGCAAGTCTAAACGAGTATGGCCATAACTTTGGGTGGTTTATAGTGGGCCCGTCGTTCAGTATGCTTGCGACATTATAAGACCAATAGGATGCTACATTGCTCCTGGTTAAAATGGCTGTTTGCCATCACTAATATCATCCTGCTTACCTTTAGAATTCTGATAGTGCCACTCCATTAATTCCTTTATGACAGTTTTCGTATCCTTATTTTGCGAAAAGTAAAGCAGCTCAAAGAGGTCCCAAACCGAGGTTATTGCAGTATAGATTTCTCGCTCTCTAACATACGCTGGTTCATGGTACTATGGCCCGCAGATTAGTTTGCTTATTGTTACTGTTGCGTTTTTTCTTTGCACTGATTTACCTTCCACAAGTCAGTCATATAGTCTCGCAATAGCTTACTGTACTCTTGGGTTGCATTGCTATAGTCGCGACTAATGTTGAAGCAAGTATTAACAGTTAACGAAAGAATGAAAAAAAGAAAGTGGCTTTTTTTATGATTGGTGATTTACGTTTTGTGTAAAGACTGAAATACTTGGGCGCTCGTCCTATACAACTGCACACAAGTGTTAGCTTATTGCCTTTCTTTTAATCAAGCTTAAAGACATACTTTCAGTCGAATAGGAAGCAAGGTTTCTGGATCAAGATTATCAGAGGCACGACATACATCGCGATTCAGAAGTTCTGCAATCATTATAAAAACAAGAGTGAGAGTAAAGCGAGAATAATTGGACTTAAAGTATTATTGTTATTTGTATTTTTATATTGTGGTTTGGTTTTTTGTGATAAATTTCAAACCTCGCCAGAGTCGGTAAAAAAATAGATACTTTTTATTATTTGGATTAAGTATGAGGTAATAATAGTGATAATAACGGCGATAGCAAATAGGCGGGGCATAAGTTTTATTATTAAGCAGCAATCTTTCCACTGGCAGCATATACAAAGAAAAGCACCCATGCTACGAGCAAGCAAATACAGAAAATAGTAGGGTAAAGATAGTTTAATTTTGAAACTGTTGTATCAGCATAAGAGTCAAGGCCTTTGCGGTTCAATTCGATTTCCTTGTCGGCTCTCTCTCTCATGAGACGTGTACGCTTAGTACGGCCTGCTTCTAGTAGATTGTCGAGGTAACGATACTGAGTGAACAGCAACAGGGCGATTAAAACAAAACCAACACAAGACAAGGCCATGAATAAGATCATAACACCAGTATAAGCTTGATTTGCAGTATGGTCCTGAACAACACCAACAATGATATCAAGAATGGTGGTACCAACATTATTAGAGCTCTTGTAAAGACCAAGACCGGTACCAATGTAGTCGGAAGGTACAATCATACCAATGGAGGTGATCATACCTATGGGTCCAAAGGCAAGTGAGATAGAGTAGAAGACCATTCCCACTACAGCGCTAATGTAGGTCCAGCCAAGGAAACCAGTACTGAGAATCAAAAATATGGCAGAGACAAGCACTAATTGTATTTGTGTGTTGGTTATTTTTCTTCATTTTTTAAAATTGGATGAAAAAAAAAAAAAAAAAAAAACTTA
>VCJI01001036.1:0-16035 GCA_024139395.1 Backusella morwellensis
ATTTTGAAAAGCTATTGGCTTTGTGTTCATTGGTATTTCATCTATTGAGGATCACAAAAACGGCAATATGTTTTTTTAAAAAAAAAAATGAAGAGCGCAGGGCGGCATCGATGGGGTCCTAAATCTATTTTTAATACATGAATAGGTTGGGGTACTTTATGTATCTGTTGCTTTATTACAAGTCATCTACAGGAAACTGTAGAAATGAAGCAGTTCAATAAAAACATCATTTTTGATGTATCTTTATTTTCTAGAAAGCAACAAAGCGACAAAGACAGATTTCAGCAAATATTAATCACCTAGAGGGCCATTTTAGTTTTCTGATTTTGCTTTCCTACAATGTTCAAAAAATATAGCATAATACCAACAGCATGTTTGTAATACAGTACTTCTGTATCAAGTAGAAAAACAAGGTTACGACAAATTGATACAGAAATACTTTCCCAACACAAGATTATATCTGCAAAACGCAAGCCCCAGATAGAAAATTAATATAAATAGGCGCACTTTTTTTTATTACAAAACCTCATCACAAATATCCTCAAAAAACATATGCCGCCTCTCTTTTTTTTTCATGAAGCCGACGTATGGTGGTGTAAGAACAAGACTTACTTTGCTCATGTTAATTTCTTCTAATTATCAATTTTCGTAGATTTACTCAACACCGCCCTGCCAATCTGCGTCGCTTCTTTTCTGCCTATGCCATCCTTATGCCCTCCTCATGCTCTACTATGCCTCTCCATTCCTTTTGTCTATATGCTCCTTCTTTTCCGCCCTTATACTCTTCATCTTCTAAAATATAATAACTTCTTGGTCAGTTATCGCTGTCCTCTTCCATAGTCCAGTAACGACGTAAGTAGAATTAAAAACAAAGCAAACTCATGTATATCTAATTATTTTTTTTGGTTTATGATACAAAATTCAACAAATCATGATAATACGTTCCCATCCCTTCATGTCCAAATCTAAATGAACCCCTGTGCTCTCCATTGTTTTCCATTGCAAATGCTATTTTTTTCAATTATTCTTTGTGCTTTTCTCATTTATTTCCCCCCCTTTTTTTTTTCTCATTGATTTGTACTTTTTTCTCGATTTCTTGAAAAAAACAGTAAAAATTATAATAGCAGATACATTTTAACTTGATATACTGTCCACTCTAAGTACTTTTTATTAAATAATATTGATTTTTTTACTCATTTAGTTTTGAATCAATGCCTTGGAATTAAAAAAACTTAGTTAATAATAAATATACAACGTCAGTTTATGGCGTGTAAATAAGTAATCCACTCCTTACATCTGAAAAAAATGCAAAGCATTAATGTATATTGTTGACATTATACGCATATACAAAGTAGCTCTACTTTTTTTTTTTGTTTTATTCAATATTTAACCTTACAACCCGTTTATTATTTTACAAAGATCAATGGTAAAGATTTAGGGTAAGAGCTGGATATAAACACCTGTTTGTTTGTTTAAAAAAATCCACAAATGATGATCATTTTATTTATTTATTTATTTATAGTGTAATATAAATATTACATATGCAGATCCAAATATATATAGGGCCAAATGAACATTTACTCTTCTTCATTTTTATTTTTTACTTTTTTTTTTCCCAAGCATTATATTTTATTATCAATGACCAAACTTATTCTGGACTTTTATTCTAATTACTTTTCTAGATGTGCCAGCCCAAGCTGAATCATTATCAAAAAGACCGACAAGACCAATACCTTCTTGTAGAACACTCACATGTCCTCCTGATAGTACCTGTAGCCACAAAACTGAGAGTCCTGTCTGTGCAGTGTATGAGAGTTAATCATGTAGCTCTAATGGAATTTGCGAAGGAGGGTATTACTGTCCAACTAGCAAGGTTTGTAATGGTTCGGCTGGCTTGCCTCACGATGCGAGATGCGAGAGAAACGACTCAAAATGTGGTCCTTGACTTTATTGTGACTATATATTGAATAAATGTCTTCGGACAAATATATAATTAGATTATTCCAATGAACGAATAATTAAACAATATGTTCGTGGAATGGGTTGTTAGGTGCTGTAGAAGAAATCAAGATAACTTTTGAATTCCTTTTGTGAATTGTGTTGACAAAAGAAAAAAGGTTATCTGAATTGAATGACCGCACACCAAATTTGGTAACCCTGAGTGCCATTCAATCGGGCAATCTTCCATCATGATCTAAAGTTGTTTTAATAATATAAAAAAGTCAAACTCTTATTTTATTTTAAATATATAAATATATATATATATATATATCAATAACATAGAATATGCATACTATAAAGGGTTATTTGAGCATAAAGAAACCATTCCTAAAAAAATATTGGCGGACATCTGCCATTTGTTTCAAAGAACCCTACATATTATTTCTCCAAGAATCCTGTCTGAAATAAGCTCAAGTAAACAAAGTTAGGTCCGGTGATTGTCCGATATGACCAAGTTGCCGGACATAAGACACAAAAGGCGTGGTGACACGAATTGGGTTTCTTTTAAATCAGTTTATTGTATTCCATAATATCATAAACTTGAGTGTAAAACAAAGTAAATTACAATAAGAATAACGCAGACTTTCTAGAAAGGTATAGGCGCTTATTTATTCTTTGACAAGGATATACCACTCGTATTCTTGAAAGATACTTTTTGCTTGTCAGGGGTTGTCTGTATGTTTAAACTTCCGGCCCAGTCCGGCTTTTTATTTTTTTTCCCTTACCGAACGCATTCACAAAAAAAACGACAAATATTATTCTCGACACTTTTCTTTTTGTTTTTCTTTTCTTTTCTTCCCTTTCCCTTTTCCTTCCTTTTATTATATATTACAGAAAATAATGACCTCCAATACCCGTATCAATCGACCAAATAAAAAAACCAGCACCTCAAATACTCTCAAGATAAAGAAAAAGAAACATTCAAGGAGATCTGTTTCTGCAGACCCTGAAACACAGTAATAATCAAAATAAGCTTACCATCATTACATCTTTACTTACTGTTGCTATAATAGACAACAACAGCAACAGCAGCATCAGCAAGAACAAGACCAGCAACGAGACGAAGACATAATGATAGATGCGTCACAGCACCCCGAATATGTTGAATTAATGGAACAGCTTGAGCAATCAAAGGAAAAACGTATACACAAAGTACACAACTGGAAGGATTATGAGCGCAAAGCTATTATAAAGTGGTATAATGCTCAGAAATCACAAGCATGGAATGAATTTTATGTAAATATAAGACATTCAAACACGCAAACAACTATAAACTTATCATTTATTATTAGAATGCCCGAAAAAGATTACGCTCTGATCTTCTTGATCAAGTCCAGAAAAAAATCACAAAACTGAAGCAAGAAGTTCAGCAATTAAATAAACAGCGTAAGTACGGTGACAATATTGATACAAGGTGAATACTGATAACCTGATCATATTCAAATAGAAGTAGTACCTGCTGATTACGACGAAGATTGGACGCCACCGCAAAGACTTTCGACTATCAATATCCTTTTTAATATTATATAACAGTTCTAATTATTATTCAATATCATATATTTTTCTTTAACTTGATTATATTACGCTCGTTTGTATCAGGTGCAACTGACAATGAAGCAGACAGAGATCTTTTCAATGCAAGACAACCATTTAATGGAACGCCACATCTTGTCTATTCTGATGATGATGAATCAAGAAGTACAACAGGTGAAGAAGCTTATCCTTATTTAGTTACATCGACATCATCCAATACCCTTCGAAATGATAATTACCATGGCCATGACGAGAGAACAAGCCACGCTGCCAATTATTATCGCTAAATCACTGTTACTATATAGAATGTGTCCACAAACTCATATACATACATACATCCCTTTTTCCTTTTTTTTTTTTAAAAAAAATGTACCCTTCACAACATATAAAAAACAAGGAGTAATAAATCCCCCCAAAGTTGTCATAGTATAGCATGTGATCAGTAAAAGGAAAAATGACTTTCTTTCTTAAAGACAAACATCCAAGTGGCATAGTTAAGACTCTACTCTGTATAAACATTGTATGGATACCTCATGATACGATACAATTAGCTGTCAGTTTTAATTAGAGGCACTGTGAAAATACCATTATATAAAAAAAAAGTTTTTAATCTCCTACAACAAAGATTTCTTTTTCCTCATTCTCTTCATCTCTCTTTTTTTTAAAAAGTTCACATATAAAAAGTGAGATTCATTTATTCACAATCAAAATACAAACAAAGAGCACTTGAAGGGAGATATGATCATAGAATGATGGTAATGAAAAAAGAGACACATTTAGAAAGAACAAGGCAGTTATTGATTTGAAAAAATCTTGAATTGATTCAATTCTAATTGCTACAAAACTTTAAGTTTGTATTTAGAGGTAGTTATATTTTTATCATGTTTTTTTATGATATATTATGTAAGATATTATTAAGATATATACGTGACACATTTCTATGATAAAAAAAACATTGCATTAAAACTTTATTATATTGACGTCATCGCATTACAATCATTTGAAAAAAGAACAGGTAAAACATTTAGCAACACAATATTATATTGAGCATGAGGTTGAACCCAAAGTTAAAGTCAAGGTTTTGACCCACAGTGTAAAAAAAAAATATACTCAAGCGCCTGAGGCAATATAATGCAAAAAATGGTAAAAAAAGGAGATTATTAGAATCTTCTTTGATATTAAACTCCTCTTTAATAAATATACTTACTGTGTAAAAATCTGAAGTCTATAAGACAAGCCTGTTCTTACGCTGATGTAGTTTTTGACTTTGTATAGTAGATTTTAGAGCAACCGTTGCCCAACCATATCGACTGTACGATAATAAGCAGCATTTGTGTTCCGGTTCCACACGATCTTACACTCCTTACATTTTAGCATACCATAGCCGTTCACATTGGGTGGAGCTTCCAAAGAATCGTTTTTGCATGAATTAGAGACTTTTGAAGTTTGACACTCGTCGATTGCAATGGCAATGAGAGAGGATGTGTGTTTTTCTCTTCTTTAAGAGCTCTCCATAGTATGCCCGTGGCACTAGTTTGCAGTCTTTAATCTGGTACTTTCCAGATATTCCGATACCAAATACCACTAAAGGAACCCTATCTTCATCGAATTTTTTGGGAATCCAATGTCTTTCACGCTTTTAATTTTTATACAGGTAGCTATTAAAGTTGATCCCTGTTAATTTCCAACATTTGTGATATTAAGATAGGACGGAAATTACTGGTTTTTTTATGGCCTTTACCTGCCTTTTTCGCTGCACAAGTTTGATAAAGTCTTTTTTAAAATAGGGCTATCATAATGTTTCTCTTACTTGACAAGGACACCGATTTCGTCTTTTCAGTATATTCTTACTTCATCTCGTATATATAACTAGGACGTCCCAAATAAATAAATAGGTTTCTTTTTTTCTGGGTTTCCTTTTTCTTGAGGCTTTAGAACAACTAAGAACAACAGTTTGAGAGTTAATTTGTTAACAATAGTGCATTACCATTTCACATTAGTAAGCCATCATCAGAAGCACTCCTAAGCAAATACATTTTGTTATGAGCTTATTAGAGACTATGCAGCCTAGATCTTGGGAATTGAAACTGTATTCTTTCTTTAATAGCGTGTCTCCCTGTGCCTAATTCATTCACCACACTAATTTTGTTTCGCGATTTTTACCTGATTTTTCGTGTGCTATCAGCGTATTAAAAGTGACCACTTTTTTTTAATCACAAAAGCGCAGGTAAATCATTTTTTCTTTTTCTTTACGCCTCTTCCACAACTCTCTCAGGATCGACGCGTGGACTGACGCGTCCGGGGGGAGACTTTTAGCTACAAATCATCGTAAGTGTTGTTTGGGACATGGGATAAAGGCGAAATAGTATACCAACAACACTTGGATAGTGTGTGCCGCGAAAAATTAAAAAACCTACAAAAAAAAGGTATATATAACTTGTTTGTCAATGATATAGATGAAAGGGCCTTTTATTAAAGTGATTTGAGTGTAGGCCACTTTTCTCAAGTCTCCCTCGTTAGCCAAGTATTGTCAACTGCCACCGCCATCTGTACACGATGCGTGGACAGTCGCCTCCGGGTTGAGATGCCTGCTCTTTCAGAGAGCTATACTTCGGGTAAGACATTAGATAAAATGTTGACAGTTAAAATGTATGTGTGCTAAATTTTTCTCTCCTTGTACTTGTACTATTTTTATTTCTTTATTATAATTTTATTCAATCAAATCAACTCATCCTGGATGCCACTGATACCGTTACAGTATGAGTTCCGACGCAATGAAAGTAGATATCGTTTACTATCAGTTGATCAGACATAATTGTAAATGAAAGAGGAATATTGTAATGTATCATTGATGATTTGAAAGTAAAATTCAAGGCTTTGTATTATCTGGTTCTAATCCAGATGATTTATGTCATAATTTTATGCATTGATCAATGTTTGTTACACCACACCTTAAAACAATTTATAGGATATTAAGCAAGCGATATGAACAAAATTAATTGATCTTGCTACTTGATTTTTTGACTCGTCATTGCTCAAAAATAACATACATTCTATCTTCAGCATTTTTATGTAAAGTTGCCACGCATTGTGATAAAAATATCCAGAAAACCTTTTTAATATGCTATTAAACCAACGACAATTTAAAATTATAATGATTGAAATGAGAGATGGGTAAATATATATATCAGATGGTATCTTATAGCCCTGGTGGGTAAAGTGGCATCTAATTTTATTACATGTAAGTAGCGATATTTATTATCCTATTTATGCATCAGAATGGTCTTTTTTGCTTAAGAAATATTTGGAGAAAGATTATTTATCCGTTTTGTATAATATCTCCCCATCATCCGAGATAAATTCGGATTTATAGAATCAAGATTTGACTTTGCCATGTGGATGTTATTGGAGCCCGAAAAAAATATAACTGCAATTCGAGTAATGATTGGATTCTGCTGAAAAAAAAATATGTATGCGAACAACGAAGCCAAAAAAAGGACAAGGATGGAAAAACCAATTTAACATTTTATAGAAAATTAGTCCAAAAGAAAACGGGAGCAGCCAATCATGCCATGGATGACCTGGCCACTTCCCGCGTTCTCCTTTCACTGTAGTTCCCGTTTGAAAAAAATGCAATAAAAACAAATGTTACTCAAAAGGTTGATGATAGCATGTTTACAGCGCCAAGAGATGGGTCTTATTCAAAGGAAGAAGCTGGAAAAAAAGTATTGCAAATGAAATATGTTAAAATAAGTGATACAAAATATGCAGGCAAAAAAAAAAAGAGGGAGATGATTATTATTATTTTCATTTGTTTTTTTAAAAAAAAAAGAGAATGCGGGTATCAATCGCTGAAGTGCTATACACCGCTTTTTGGTGTCGAGGAAACAAATAAAAAAGACAGGAGGGGCATCAATGACGACTCATGAAACATAGTTTATAGAACCTAATACAAAAGTTCATTAACGGAATGCAATATAATTTTCAAGTTGTTTAGCTCCTGAAAAATAAATTGTTATCAATTCAATGACATACTTTTCTTTAAAGAAAAAAAGATAACTACTTTAGTCTATTTTCAAAGAGTAGTAGATGCTGGACTGAAAATCATTAGGCTAACACCAATCTCTCAGGTCACATAAACAGTATGTGTTCGATTCAATTAAAGCATGTAGCATAATAAATCTATAGCTGTTCATATTGGAAATAATTTGTAGTTTCTGATCACTCTCTATTTTTTATATATGTCAAAATGATGTTTTTAATACGCTTCATCTGTTGAACCTAACCCCATCAAGAAATAGTGGTGAGACAAAGGTATTTCTTAATATGGCAAATTAATTGGGAAAACGCGGGGTAACGTAGATAGTGTGGGGAAATCGAGGAAAAATGAAAGACCGGTTGGACCAGCTTTTTTTTTTCTGAATGATGATGTATTCCAGGTGGAAAGGAAAATCAAACTCCTTCAGCATGTTATATTAATTATCATCAAGTATTTGAAAGGTATTTATACTACATGAACATGTACAATGGATTTTTTTATCAGAAATAACAATGGGTAGAGACACATCTGTTGTCAAACCTTAGTCTATACCATTTTTTAGGAATAACTGAATATTTCTTGCCAGATTGAAAACATATCATGTTATCAGAGATACTCCGGTACCGACTTTAATAATACTAAATATATGCTAAAAGGTGAAATAGAATAGTAATAGTATTATCCGCTTTTGTTTGATAAGCTTTAAACAAACAATTTATACTATATATGGTTATAACTATGTAATAGTCCAAAGGGACCCTGAACCATCGAGTTATCTTGGCCTATCATCTTGAATGTTCTTCCGTCATATTCTTTTCAATTTCAAAGTCCTCACGACACGTCAATCCATATATAAAGACCATCTTACATATTCCCCTTTCTCTATTCTATCACTCGCAATTGTATATAAATATATCTATATAAAATAATTATATTATGAACAACAATCTTTATGAAGATGGGCAAACATCACCCGATTACGACTTTGACGCTAAAGAATACGGGACAAGTAACGGATCTCCTGCCGAAAGTCGACCCCAGGGAAGTAGCGGTATAAAGGGTATTATAAAGAACCCTTATGTCTTTGCCACCGCTATTTTTGCCTCTATTGGTGGTATTCTTTTCGGATGTAAGTAAATAAAATAATGTGATAAAATGTCAAAAAACTAACACATTTATTTACAGATGACCAAGGAGTTATCTCAGGCGTACAAGAAATGGATGACTTTGTTGCAAGATTCCCAATGGACTCTACACAAACTGGTTTTATGGTTTCTATTCTTGAGCTTGGTGCCTGGGCTGGCTCTTGGATTATTGGTTATTTTGCTGATAAAATTGGTAGAAAATATTCAATTGTTTTCTCATGTATCATTTTCTTACTTGGTAGTGCATTGGTATGTGTTTTCTCCGTTTATTTCTAATTTGTTTACTCAATTTTTGTATATTTAATAGCAAGGTGGTGCTCAAAGTGTTGAATTTCTCCTTGGCTCTAGATTTGTTACCGGCATGGCTGTTGGTGCTTTAAGTTTATTAGTGTAAATAATTCAGCGATCACATTTATTATACCATACTAACTATTTCTTTATATAGTCCTTTATATCAATCTGAAATCTCCCCACCTGAGATTAGAGGCTCCCTCGTTTCATTACAACAGCTTGCTGTCACTTTTGGTATCCTGATTGCTTTCTGGATTGATTACGGTTTCACTCATGTAGTTGGTGAAGCATCATGGCGTGCTCCACTCTGTATCCAAATCTTTTTTGCTCTTGTACTTGGCATTGGTATCATCTTCTTCCCATTCTCTCCTCGTTGGCTTATGAGTCAAGGTCGTGACAATGAAGCCATTAAGGTACTTTCAAAGTTACGCCGTCTTCCTGAAAACCACCCTTATATTATTGAAGAATGGAAGGAAATCAAGGCCACTGTTGAATTTGATCGTGTTATTGAGCGTCAGCAATATCCTAATTATATTGATAATGGAACCAAGGGTAAATTTATGATTACCTTAATGGGATACCGTGATCTTTTCAGAAAGGGTACATTTAACCGTCTCTTCATTGGTTCTGCGCTCATGTTCTTCCAGCAATTTACTGGTATGAATTCACTTATCTACTATGCTCCCAAAATCTTCCAATCCGTTGGTCTTAGTGGTGAGTCTATCTCTCTTTTGGCCACTGGTGTAGTTGGTATCATCAACTTTGTCTTTACTTTCCCAACTGTGTTTTTGTTGGATGTTCTTGGTAGAAAGACAATTTTACTTGTTGCTTCCGTTATTATGTGTATCTGTATGGTTGTTGTCGCAATTATTACCGCTCTTTGTCAACATGACTGGCCAAGTCACACCGCTGAAGGTTGGGCTTGTGTTGCCATGATCTATGTCTTCACTGCCAATTTCGCTTATGCTTGGGGGTAAGTAAAAACTTTTTATAAAGTGCTAAATATAAAAATATACTGACTTTTTATTCCTTTTTTATAGTCCTGTTGCATGGGTTGTTCCAGCTGAAATTTTCTCACTTCGCACCAGAGCAAAAGCCATGAGTGTTTCTACTTCTGCTAACTGGATGTGTAACTTTATTATTGGTCTTATCACTCCAGTCATGCTTTCCTCTATAACTTACGGTACATACATATTCTTTGCATGCTTTATTGCCATATCTTTCTTCTTCGTTCTCTTTTTTGTACCCGAAACAAAAGGAAAGACTCTCGAGGAGATGGATGAAATCTTTGGTGGTCAGTCGGCTGTACATGATGCTCAAATCATGCTTGAAGTTCAAAACAAAATTAACCAAACTACACCTGGCACAAAGGCTGAAACAAGCGCCTAATTTAAACTTCCAAAATCTTCTATATATAACCAGCTTATTTTTTTATTACTGTATAAATTTCCTTTCGTCATCACACGACATCTCATTGTTAGACTGTATTTTAATAGTATATTTACGATAAATTATTTAAACCAATAAACCAATATTTTTTACGCAAATACTTATCATCGTAGTACTATTAAAATAACTTAGCTATATAGCCCGAAACGGCATATTTTTACGGTGTGATTGAATTATGTGATTTGTATTAGAACGATGTGAGAAATTCAGCTATTCCATTATCCGGGCTCAACTATATTTTATTCAAAATTGTATCTGTGGCAGGCCCCTTTATTCTATTCTTATTTAGTGACGATATTTAAAGTCACATGAAGCCATCATTACTTTACGTGATCTAGTATAAGTTGGACATACCTCTCCCGTTTTATTTAATTACTAATAGTGATAATAATAAAAAAGCAAATGAGCACATTAACACTATAAGCAGGATTGACCAAAGCTAAGCTTCTAAAGAAACGGATTACAAAACAGTATTTTTCTTTTTTACAATACTTTTATAAGTTAAATGATTGGGAGAGTAGGAAGTATGAATGTGTAAATTTACTCACAAATTAAGTACTGCTTGTTGCTTTCGTTTCATGTGTGAAGCAACTAGATATCTCATTAATATGATTGGTTCTAATTCTAATGCACATTTGCTAGTAAAGAAAAATACTGATTCCTACAGCAATGTGAATATTTTAAAATTACATTCGGGTTAAAGAAAGGAGTTTAAATGAAATGAAATGATATTGAAGAGGAAGAATAAAAGATTTTTAAAGTAATTGATTTTAGTTATGTTCATCATCTAATTCAAGGTTAACTCCGTATCTACCTGGCAAGAATCATGTTATTGGATCTAGCCCAGGTTCAAGTATGTTTATGACTTATCACTTTACTTTTTTATTTTTGTACAGCATCATCATAAAACAACATCACTTAAGACCCTCACTCAGAATCATAATTATCATAAAGCTATAGTTACAATAAAACACCCCTAATTCAAAATCCCCATTACGAATTTTCGAATTTGGGCAAGTTTCTAACTAGTTATGGAGCTTCAACAATGATAACGAAAAGTTGGTGTTCTTATATTCAACTTATTGTCTTGCTGCTCTATCCGACTCAAAATAAAATTGTATTAAGAGAGGTATGATTGGGTGTTCAAGAGACGAAAAACTAATATTTTTTTTACAATGATGACCGTTTGGAAAAGGTGTAGTAATGTCTGACGCATTGCCAAGTCTTCGATTCGCTTTTTCAAAGTACTTCAGGAATTTCGTTGTGCTAATAACGACATTGGTGTTAACTATTTTAATAAATTTTCATTGTGTTTTCATATCTGCTAACAGAAGCTCGCCGAAATCAAACATTAAATTAAGGGAGAGTTGTTATCTTTGAATTTTAATGCAATCATTTGGAAAATATTTGTAAGTGAAGAGCTGCTTGTTAATGCTAAGAGTATCAAAACCTTTCTTTAATGTTTTCTTTTTGAGATGATTTTGAAGTCAAAAAAATATATTAAAATAGTGATATAAAAAGTGCTATCAAATACAATCAGAACAATGTAGTTTAGTGAGACATTATTTTTTAAAAATAACTATGGTTGATAAGTTCACGTCAATAACAAGCAGTATAAAAGTCTTGAAACAATTGATATTATAATGATAAAATTAAACGAATTGGAGTGCCACCCCCTTTTTTTTTCTTTATTCATTATATCTATACTTCTTGTGCGGGAAAAAAAGGGACTTGTTTGGTCATTAGTGTTCTAAAAGTCTTTATAGAAGTTATTCTGTGTAACAAGTTACCTGTTTATGTGTGGGAGGGTATAATTCATCCAGAATCTAATATCACGAATCGGAATTGTTTATGATTCAGAGAGGTTAGTCCTTCAAATTTACGTTAGAAAACCAGGAGAAATCATTCAAACAAGTATAAGATAAATTGGATGTGAATTAAGAAAAACAGAACTTTGGTGTTATGATATATTCCTTCTCTGATAATAAATTTAATTTTAATTTTGAATATGGATGTGTACAGTTACTTATCTTTTAAAACATACATGTATGATAAAATCATTCAAAACAAATAAAGCAATATTTATTCAGATAATGTTGATTATTTTTAAGACAGAAACTCAAAGCGTCAATTCACGGAAAATTTCCTTTTCTTGTGTCTAGATTACCATTGTGATGTTATGGCATTCAATTTTTCTTCATCAACTTGAAATTTACTAAAGATGAGAACCCTAACATCTAACCAAAATTTTTCTTTTTGACGAAATGTCGTTATGTGATAAGCCAACGTCCCCTTAAAATACAATGTAAATAATAGCACAATAATATACTCAAAGCACATACTATTCTACCCATTTCCGTACCATTTGCCCGCTCGTGAAAATCACTTTGCTTGATTAACCTTTACTTATTTTCAAGCCGATAATATTAAGTTGTACGCCTTACCTTCCTTTAAATTTGTCTATAACCATGTAATTATTTTGAGACCGATGCATCCAATCTCCTTCATAAGATATCTCCCCAATATAATAATACATTTTATATCTTTTCAACACCTCTATTCTTCAAAACATTAAAAGTTTTTGAAGATAAAACACAGTAACTTATTTTTTTTTTGTATAAAGGAAGTTTATTAAAGTCCTATAAAAACACAGCAACTTAACTCTAGAGGGGTGTAAAAAAGTGTATCACAATGGAAACTTCCCTTAATGATGAAATGGAGTGCCACTAAGTAAATGTTGGTTGTGGTAACTAATTTAGTGAAATAATATTTCTTTAATTATATTACATCCGGGTCTCGCTATTCTTTTCCTAATTTACTGAATTACCAGATTTTTCCCTACTGTTTCTTAATATAGTCTAGCCAAGAAACAGCACTCCTGTGCATGTACGATTAGGTACAACTGGACATCGATTTTCTGCTATTGATGTTCAAACGATACTGCTTGATATAATTCTTAAATTTAACTGCTTTCTATCTCTCAAAACCGAGAAGTTCTCCTTATGATAGTTTGGTTTCTATTATCAATATTTATATGATACTATTACAAGCAACTAAATTAAAGAACAATGCTTTGTTATTGTTCTTTTACTTTTTGGCTTTCAAATGATTCGTTTTCTTTTTTCATATTTAGCAGAAACAGAAACATGCTGCATTTTTTTATAAATGGTTAAGACCTTTTAGATATAATGTCTTTCCCGGGCTTTTTTAAGGGGCACTTTTGTTGTTTAGTACTGTGCATATGATTGACCGTGTGCATACCATAAAAGACAACAATTTGTTCATAAGGTCTACACATACATTTATAGTAATTTGTCAAAGTCGCGTGTAACACTAATTGAGAAAAAGGTATTACTGGCAGTGATCCAGTTCAACCACATACTAGTTGGGTGCATATGTGTCACATTTCCTTCAGTCATGGTTAAATATCATCAAACGTTTTTTATCATTAAATTAACTTGAAGCTCTGACGATCATACAAATTTCTACTGTGCCTTTTTATTGCCATTTAACTTGGATATATACTAATATTTATTAGAATCCTAGTCGTTATCATTACTATAATAAGATCTCTGTTCTTCAAGTCTATTCCTAATATCCGATGCTTGTTATACACACATATATATATAGCCGTTCCAATCCGTCATTTTTTTTAAAAAAACACTTCTAGTTAACAAAATGTATATTCAATAAGAAAACATATACATGATGTCTACCAGTTTATTCTTTGAATGTTTAATCATATAATTATGTGTATATATTTTTTATGAACATCTCTCTCTTAATCTCTCGGTACAAATACAACGTTTTGAATTTGAATTTACATTCTTCTTCATTTTGCCCTCAAGATAGCTATGTTACTAATCATATCAATCCTTTATCAAAATTAAAACGCAGCTAATTGGTTAACTGTATACTTTAAAGATAAAGTTCTTTAGAACTAAGGCAACATCCCGGAGTAAAAAAAATGAAAACATGGTATGCCATTGCATTTAATGTATGCAAGCACAGTAAGTAATTCAATGCCCTATTGAAATACAACTTGTTATACTTAGCACTATTCTTTTATTTCTCGGGAAAAAATAGATTATTAAGGAAAATTATTCGCAAAAAATCGATAGCATGATATTCAGATACTAAATAACATATCCTCCCCGAGAACAGCTTCAAAAGAAAGCTATTACGCATAGATTTGATAAAGTACACCGAAGATCAACATAATTGATATTGATAGGTGGCGGGATGACTCCAAAGGCTATGGGGTTAGCGGAAAATCCTGGGCTTTAATTGTAACTTATCTTTATTTATTGAAAACCATATAAAACTATTTTTTAACATTACAGATATTATTAGATACATCTTTTTTTCTTTTTTGAAAGAGGTGCAGAAGCTCGAGAGAGACAGTAATTTCTAGAATTTATTAGAGATTGTATGGTAAAATTTCAGCAGTAAAAATTTAGGAACAATCGAGTTCATAATATTCGTTTATCAGTAGAATGATATGAGCCATTGACGAATTGGTATTTTCAACTGTTCTCTCAGACTCATGTGACTACCTACCAATATTAAAAATAGTAAACTTTGGAAACCATTATTTAAACTTAATGAAGGTAATATTAATAAAGTATATGCTCTATTGGTACTAATAGCAAGCCCGACTAGAGCTATTACTGCCCTCTAAGAGCATACTATTTATTGAATCCTTATTAATTTATATATAACTCAATAGTTATTATTTTACTCGAGAGCGAGCAAGCCTATATTCTTTGAAGCCCACATGTGAATTTAAATGTATAAGTTAATCGGCAACGATTTATGCTTTGGATGCCCCGTTAATTTAAATCAAGAATACCAGATAGACCGATCATCAATTAGGCTTGTTTATCTCCTTTTATGTCCTTTTTATTTTATTTTTAGGTAAGGTGCTATGAAAAAACAATCATATCATATCTTTTTTTCTTGGCTAAAGCACTGCTTCTTTCGTTTTGATCAAACTTATTTGTACATTTCACCATATTCTAGAACAGTTGCACAATCTTTCTTGTTTTGGATCGTCACCAAACTTTAAATTTCAGGTCTCCTAGAAGTGCATTTGTGTAGCTTCCCATATTTGTTCCATTTCCGAGATCAAATGCTTCCCAGTTACTAAACAAAGAAACGGTTGATTCTATGCATAAAAAGCAGTTTAAGCTAAAGTTATTGGGACGTTATGGAGTTATAAATACACATCTGATAATTATCGATGAACGTTATTTTTACACTGACAAGCATTTAATCAAAAAGGAAATATTACAGCGATTGCTGTTGGGTGTATTAAAATGAATTCCTTAAAGCGGCATTATCATTAGTATTTTTATCTTTAGCATTAGCAGCATCCTTACTAACAACTTTAGCATTAACAATAACAATATAAACAAATAATTAGTTATCGTGTAATTTTACTTTCATTCCTTTCGAATTTCTTAACTTTGGAAATGAAGAATACAAGTAACCAACTTTTCCCGTTCGGTCGTTTAGAGAAAGGTGTGGTGACATTTATCGTCATATCTTTTTTTTTTTTTTTTGGTCAACAATAAG
>VCJI01001038.1:0-10619 GCA_024139395.1 Backusella morwellensis
ATTTATTTTTCCCCGTTTTCTCATCAATTTGTAATTTTTTCTCATTTTCTTGAAATAAACAGTAGAATGGTTTGATTGTCTTGCCATTAGGTACACTATGCCGATCCTGGACATAAAATAGCATGCAGAACGTTAAAACAACGGCAACAAGAGCGCAAACTGCACTGTCAAGCATTGTTCCTCCGGGATTATACACCAACGGCAATGCTAATTCTACAAGGCAAATCAAGAAGAGAAGCCAATCAGGAGATTCTGATTGACCTCCTTTTGTGCCATCGTTGGCTGTTAACAAATGAAAGACAAGCGGCGGGACTGTACACCGAGATAATAGTTTGACTTTTCGAACAAGTATTCCAAGTACTTGGGTCATCAAGTAAAACAAAAATACAGAAAAGATCTATTATTAAAAATTAAGCTACTTTCGAAGGATTAGCTCTATTGGTTCAATGCCCGCTTCGTGCCAGGTTCTGTGCGAGGAAGAGAAGAAGCTGCTTGGGCTCAAGTGAGTTTTATAAAATGAAGGACTTGAATAATCTCTTTATATCGCTGTGGAAACCAGTTTTTTATTCGTATTTCCCCTTGCATCTAGTAATGTTAGTAGCAATTGCCAATATATACAGTTTCTTTAGCTCTCTTTTTATGTATACAACATATTAAATCTATGTTGTACAAAGACATTCTCTTTTTAGCTAAACATAGATCCAACAAGAGGCCCCCACTTGCTGGATTAATAAAAATATTAGCAGAATTAAGATTTCATTGTGAACAATGCTGTATGTTCTTGTGAAACATAAGATGAGTCTGATCATTTAACAATCATAAGACTTGTCTTCACTTTATTATGGATGTCAACAAATGCCTGCTACTAAATCTAGTGTAGATAATAATGTCTTATTTCATATTTAATATTCTTATATATACAGCTTCATTTTATTTTCAACATTAAGAGATTGCATACACACGTGTCTTAACTTCGCTCTCTTTCTCAATTTTTTGAAAAAAGCAGTATGTGCAACAAATAGAACGGTTAAATAGGTTCTCCATTCATATTAAAAATATATAGTTTTGTCTTGATATTAGTATCTTCAAGTGTTTGTTTATTTGGGTTAATGTTTTAAACAAACTGAAACTAATTTATTATATAAACAAATGATTAATCGTTTTTACACAATAAAAGGTTTATATTTGTTTTATTGATTAATTCTAAAAGTACAAAACGTCTACTGAAACATGGTTGACTTTTGTCAGCATGCTAAAGACCATTTGTGAAGTAAAGAATATTGAATTATATTTTCTACTTCTTTTTATTCCGTTCTCTTAATTATAATTGTTATAACATGCAGTGATAAAATGTGTAAGAGCAAAAAAAATAAAATAAAAACAGACTATGACTATTTTATTCATTTTTGGCTTTTTTCAATGTGTATTATGAAATAAAATAAGCATTTTCCTACAAGGTATCATATATAAAAATAATATAGTGTTTGCCAAATATTAATCTGGAATGGATTTATAGTAAGTGAACCAACAATTATAAAATGTAAAGAATATTTCTGTCTTCTTTATCAGTAAGATCCAAGTGAGGATCAGATTTGGATTCTGGTGGATTGGCTAGGCGGCGCTTATTCTCTCTGTGCATGATGATATAAAGTAAAACAAAGCATAAAATAACGACTGCGTTAGCAACAACATAGCCAATCATACTACCAATGTAGTATGGTGCCTGATTTCCTGTCATCATCAAGGGGCCACAAAAATTACCAATGGTCATGGCAACAACAACAGCACCGTTATAGAATACTTTCTTGGTGTAACCCGAGACATTGTTGGAAGTCAAGGTTGTCAAAATAGCGCCAGTACCTGTCATTGTCCAGCTGATATAGTAGCCAGCCAATTTACCAGCTCCGGGGACTACAATCATAAGCAAACATCCTAAAAATGATAGGAATGTTACGGCAATACCAGTAAAAACAACCTTATTAAGACGTTTTGCAATTATTACAGAACAAATGGCGGAAATAGCTGCGGCAACACCACTAGGTATTTGTAGAATGATGGCCATGAAGCTCTGTTGAGATGAATAACAAAGGAGCGGTCAGTTATATCATTTTCATTGTCACTATTGTGATTATAATTTAAACTTACACTAAAGCCCAAGTTTTCAACAAGTATAGTACTGTAAGTAACTAAACCGCCATTTTGAAGGGTGTTCAAGCAAATTGCCAAACACAAAATCCAAAAACGGGGCTCTTTGATCGCTTCCCACATTTGTGAATGTTTGATATCTTTAACGCGAACGACGTTGTTATCGCGAGTTCTCTCTTCCACAATTTCGTATTCGACTTCTGTAAGACGAAATAACCAATGATCTGGTGTATCAGCTAGCAAAAAGTATGTGCAAATACCAATGACTACTGTCGCAATACCGAATACAAGGTATGCCCTAGCAATTGCATAAAAAACCAAAGATGGGAAAAAACAGGTTAGTCTAGGTTACTCATAGTTGTGCATAAAATTTAACTAGGTACCATCTCCAGGCTCTAAGACCATGAATGCCATCCATATGTGCTAGACCGTATGCTATGACAACTCCTAGCACTGTACCCATTCCAGTACCAATACCAAAGAAGCCCCAGACGGCAGGCTGTTCTGAACGACGATATAATGTATTCAATAGAATATAGAGACAAGGATAGGTCACACCTTCGAAAAGACCAAGAAGCACACGAACACCAAGCAACTGAGGATAAGTATGACAAGCAGCTGTACTACCCATACAGAACCCCCACAGCACTAAAGCAACACCAAGGTAGCGACCAATGGGAATACGGCGTATGAGATAGTAGTTTGGAACCTAATTTGGGCAAAAATTCCGTGAGCATCTCCGCGCTTAAAACTCATTTTTCACCTCAATTTTAACTATACCTGGCAAACAAGGTAACCAAGGTAGAAAATGGAACCCAGCCAGCTGTATTGATCGTCATTCATTTCTATCTCATCCGTCATACCAAGTACTGCTGCTACACTTAGTGCAGATTTATCGCAGAACTAATTGCGCACATATTATGTATATTGATTGATTTTATAATAATGAATTGTTAGAGATGTTTCTTTTTTTTTTTCATTGTTATAAGTCAATGGGCATTTGTACCTGAATAAAAATAATGAAGAAGACGGTTGGTAAAACTGTATTGTTGATTTTTCTTAAAAGCTTTTTTTCTTCAGGAGTGTGTTTCCATTTTTGATTATCTTCATCGTAACTTAATTGTTCTGTTACAATCTCCTTCTCAGACCCGTCCATGTCTTTTTTAAATGATTAATAGTTATAAGGAAAGTAGAGAAAAAAAAAGAGTTTAATTGTCAAAGCAGCAGAAAAAATTACTTTTATATTGGTAAAAGGAGATGGAATTTTTTATAAAGCTGTACAACTTACTAAAAACGGCTGTCTGTATAGCTTGAATGATCAATACAATTAAATGTTCAATCAGAGTTTTATTATTGAGGACTTTGATGTATTTTTTTGTAGATATCCTTGAATTGCTCATGAAAATAAAGCTATGAATTACAATGAATGAAGTGTATGGCTCTACAGGTCGCATAAAGATGTGCTTTAATTCGATATCTTGATATTTTTAAAGAAATGATAGTGATGGAGCATTCCCCTTTTTTTTCTCAATCATTAAATGATCATAATATTGCTCATCTCCTTTTTAAGCATTTTTGATCAGTAAAAATACATAATTAAGAACCGACTTTTAATCTATTGGAAAAGTATGAACCTCATCATTAATGATTAAAACTGGTATTTTAATCATGTTAGATAAACAATACAAACCTGAAAGTTGAGTTCTTTGGTGCGACATGTTGTGTAATCTAATTTGACTATTCCACTGAAAACATTCCTATTTATGTATCAAAGTACAGTAGCACATATTTTTAAGTGAATTTTTTTTTTTTACTTGAGGTCAGCAAAATATGTGAGAAAAAAGTATGTTGATGTGGAAATTTTGGAATGAACACGATGGTTTTGTACGCTTTTATTGGTGACAAAGTAATAAATCACTTGATGTATATACGAATTTAACTGTAACAACGATTGCAATTCATCATTTATGTTGTTTTTTCCCTCTCACTCGCAAGGATTTCATTGTGATGTTTTTTTTTAATAGGTGTATTAAAAGTGGAGCCAAGCAAAAAGTTAACTCCGGACTCGCCAGTTCCACTTCCATGGCAAATTAGTCAACTTGAAGATATTTTACAAGTAACTCTGTATAGTATTTATAGCAATTGAAAATACAATAACCATAGCTTTAAGTAGTCTTTTAATCGATCTGTATAAAAGTATATGAGGATGTTGTGATGACTACAGGTGATTGATGCTTCTACAATTAATAATAAACATCTAATTTAAATGAAATTCTCTGCATTTGTAAATAACCTTTGGCAATTTCGTGTAACGACAGTTTGATTTAGTTGGTCACAAAGGGAAAAGAATCATTTTCTTGACAGTCCATTTACAAAAGCAGGCCAAACTTCCGGGTTTTTTTATATTAAAATACAGACATTAGCTACTATGCACTTAATTTTCTTTGATTCACGCAGCTTCAAACCAAACTTGGAAAATATATGATCTGGTGGATTCTCTCACCTTCTTTATTATTGACATTTTTGCACACACACACACACACACACACACACACACATCACTTTCCATCTTGCACTATGAAAAATCTGAACGCTTTTTAAGCCCATGTCCGCTTGTTTAAACTGATAACACTGGTGTAAAGATCTATTCAGTAGTAATATGTCTTGCTTGTATAATAGGGCCATGAAATATACTATGTACATACACAGGTCCATTGTTTCTTAAACAATAAGAAGCGCAGTTGTTATCATAAAGAGGTTTGATATATCATTGGTATACGTTTTATTATTGTTGCTACTAAACGAAAACGAGGGAGCTTCTGACCCCCAACCAATTGTAATGAAGAGGAAAAGCGAAAACAATAAGAAAAACGCTCCAGTGTATTATTTTTTTTCTTTTAAATTAGGCTCTAAATTAACAGTATCATTCAAAATGATTTTGTAGTGAAAAGTGGGATGGGTATGAAGAAATTCAAGTCCTCCTATTTCTTATTCCGTTAAAATACTTTAATTATGACTGCATTTCATATAAGCATAACCAATATTATCGATCTCGCCTGGTTATTAAGGGGATGTAGGTATCTCTTCTGGAAAAAAAAAGATGGATACATCGGCGCTATTACACACCTAAGGGAGGGAGGAATCCAATATGGGCATCTTACTCGTAACATGAAAAAAGACTTGATGATATTCCACTCATAACAATAGAGACTCAACTGCCAGCCTGTGTGAAGTTTATGATTAGACTTACAATTTACTCTGCTAAAACCGTAATAGTCTCTAGAGGGTCCCAGTTATTATAGATTACTATTAAAGTTGTATCGTAAGAACCATTGGCACCACTGGACGTGTAAAGAGAATTAAATGAATGATCACGAGTTCATGCTTTAATGTTGAAGAGAAGATTGTTTCCAAGAGTGGAGTACATTCGGTGACCTGGGGTCGTTTCAAAATATATAGCAACGAATCATCGATGAGGACTTTATTATTTTAATATATTAATACTTGATGATATTTAAAAAATAATAATAAAAGGTGATCAACAAGGTGTATTCTCAAATATTAAAATATCAACATCTATGGTTCGCTCGTCTATAGCATTATGTAATCAACACTAAAAACAAAAACAAAAAAAGCTCCTTTTGATCCAGCATCGGGGGAAAAGAGCAATTGATAATTTGTAGCACAATATCCTTTACTTCCAATCGGGTTCTTTTTTTCATTCTTCTGGTACGGGCCTTTTACCATAAATGGAAATGACGTTCAAACGCGCCTTTATTAAAAACCCTTCATTTTTTTAGCTTTTTTTTTGTTTATTTCTTTTCTCTTCAACTCATCTTTCTATTGAATACTAACGAAATGAGCTATTACCTTGGTTTGGACCTTTCTACACAACAATTAAAATGCACACTTATTGACGAAAGTCATGCGATTGTATGGGAAAATGGCATTCATTTCGATAACGACTTGCCTGAATTCAACACAAAGCATGGTGCTATTGTCAACGGAGAAGTTGTTACTTCTCCTACTTTAATGTGGGTGAAGGCTATGGATTTATTAATGGCCAAGTTGAAAGAGTCTGGTTATACTAAGAATATTAAGGGTATTTCAGGTGCAGGACAGGTACACTAAATAGAGAAGGAGGCGTATTTCATGGTACTAACTCGATGTCTGGGTTCTTGTAGCAACATGGTTCCGTTTATTGGTCCAAAGAAGGTCTTGACCATCTTGAACATTTGACATCTACTCAGACACTCGAGGAGCAGCTAAAGGATGCATTTTCAATTCCACAATCACCTATTTGGCAAGATTCAAGCACCACAGCTGAATGCAGAGCATTAGAGAATCTAGTGGGCGGTGCCAAAGCTCTTGCTGACTTGACTGGATCCAAGGCTTATGAGCGTTTTACTGGTAATCAAATTGCAAAAATCTATCATCAGAATAAACAAGGCTATGAGAATACCGTCCGTATTCATTTGGTAAGTTCCTTCTTGGCTTCATTGCTTCTTGGTAAGTCTGCACCAGTGGATGCTGCAGAAGGCTCGGGAACAAACATGATGAATGTGGTCACGCACAAGTGGGATGAGAAGCTTTTGCTTCAATGCGGTGGTGAAACACTCGGTGATAAGCTTGGCCATGAGCCTGTGGAGGGCGGTGCTAGTTTAGGCAAGATCAGTCCGTACTATGTGGAAAGATTTGGCTTCAGTCCTGATTGTGCAATCATGCCCTTCACTGGAGATAATTCTGCTACACTTGTGTCTATGAATTTGAGTCAGGGGGACTGCGTTGTTTCGCTGGGTACATCTGACACTGTACTTGTCTATCTCAAAGAAGGCACTGCTGAGGCTACGACCGAGTCTCATCTTATGGCTCATCCCACCGATGCTACTGGATTCATGGGTATGCTCTGCTATAAAAATGGATCTTTAGCTCGCGAGCATATCCGCGATACTTACAGTGACAAGAACTGGGACACATTCAATCAACATCTCGAAGAGCAAGAGGCCATGTTGAAGGGTGACTTTGGGTATTACTATTGGATGCAGGAGATTATTCCATTTGCAAAGGGAATCTATCGCTTTGATGACAAGAATCCTGTAGACGAGTTCAAGGTAGCAAGCGAAAATAGCAAGGCCATTGTTGAATCCCAATTCATGTCGATGCGTATTCGTTTGGAAAGAATGACCAAGTCGCCAGTGAAGCGTATTCTTGCCTCTGGTGGCGCTGCAGCCAATGCCAAACTTCTTCAAGTTTTATCGAATGTCCTAGGCTTACCTGTATACAAGCAACATGGCATGAATGGAGCCAGTTTAGGAGGCGCGTTATTAGCCAAATTCGGTGTTTACCAGGATACTTGTTTTGAAGACATGATGGCTGCTCATCCTTCAGCTGAATTGGAGCTTGTATGTGAGCCAGATACAAGTAGGGTAGAGAAGTACACCGGGTGTGTTGAACAGTTTGTAGAAATGGAGAAAAGAATAACCAAAGAATAAAATATATATATTGTACAAAATAAGAAATAAATAAATAAGCTTTTTTTACCAAATTTGGTATTTCACGTGACAAATTTTATATAGATTATCACTAATTGTTTCCCCACACTATTTTCCTTGGGTTTTCTCTATTATTAATTAAGTGTCAAGTCAAAATGGAGTTTATGAGTGCTTTGGGAGGTTCACAGGAGGACGCTTACCGTCCTTCCTTGTTTGAACTTGTTGCGCAAGAAAAATTGAAAGAGTTACTGCAGCCTGCTGTTCAATATTTGTTAGCTGTACGTAGTGTTTGCTTTTGTAAAGTCTTGATGTTGTATGCTAAAGCCAAGTGTAGATTTATGCTCAAAGGTATCCTCGTCTTTTGCTGAGAGTAGTAAACAACCATGAAGAATTCTATGCAGCCTTGATGTTCTTTGTAGAGCGTCATTATCTGAAGGAATGGGGTAAGTTGGATTGCATTGTAGAGAAAGCGGTGTTTTTTAAATTGTTATGTATATTAGGCGGGTCTTTTGCAGAGAATTTCTATGGATTAAAGAGAGTGTCATCCCGTCATTTGGACACCATTAAATTCAATTCCCCAATTAATTCACAATCCTCGCCTGCCTTAACAAAGAGCGAGATCAACAAGTCGCTTCTGGTGTTGGTAGGGCTGCCTTATGTCAAATGTAGATTGGATTTATTGTATCAGCAAGTGGCAGGCAGTGGCTCCATCTTGGGTGATGAGCAGGAGGAGTTGGAGAATGAAGAGCTTGCTGATCCAACCACACCCTTGAAGCGAAAGCTTCGTATTCGACTCGTACGATTATTTAAAAAGGTCTATCCAATAATCAATCTGCTTTATTATGGTTCTGGGTTGGTATACAATGTAGGGTACTTGTTCAACAAAACAAAATACTACACGCCTTGGTTACATTTGATTGGTTTACAAGTTCAGCGTATGAGTATGAATGATTATGTAAGTTAGCAAAGTCAAATTTTGAGGGCCATAAAGGTTATTTACCGAATACATTAGCGTGCTGCCTATGAAAAGACATCATCAATGCAGTCAAAATCCCCCTTCTCAATAATGAAAAACCCATTGGGTGCTCTCTCTACTGTTTTGGGTAAAGTGGTGGACTTTTTGAAGGTATTGCTGCCAATGTCCATATTCTTCTTCAAGTTCTTGGAATGGTGGTATTCTTCGGAATTCTCTCGTGGAGGTGTGTCTAATGATGAGGAGGAGCAGGCTATTCCGCCACCTGAAAAGATCCATCCGGATCCAAAGGGCACCGCATTGCCTTCCACACCCAACACCTGTCCTTTATGCTTGGCATCTCCAATTAATAATCCTACAGCACTACCATCTGGCTATGTGTTTTGCTATACTTGTGCATATCATTATGTCGAGGAGCATGGTCGTTGCCCAGTGACATTTGTAAAGGTTGAGAATGGTGCTGAGAGCTTGACCAAGCTTTATGCCGATAATAACATGTAGAATCGTATATTTTGTGTAATAATAGTGAAAATAAAAGAATATATAGAAAGGCGGTGATTTGGTATCAAGAAAAGTATGCTTTATTGAGTTGGTATCTCTTCAATGCTATCGTTAGTCATTAGTACAGAATGTATATATAGATTGTGGCGACAATGGGTAGGGTTTCGCTAACATAGAGAAGCATAAACCCGTTGTTTTACTATAGCTCGATGCATTGATTGATTTAGTGTTGTATTCTCAAGATAATCACTTTGATGTATCTCTTAGTATGGTTTGTTCATGGTAGTCTTGTTAGTGTTATTCACTATCTATTCTCCGAATAATTTGAAACATCGAGTGAATAATCAAAGTAGAGGGAAGCTTTAAAACAGCACGAGTGGAACAAATGATTAGATAAGCCTCAGTAGCCAATTGAGAACTGAGACACATCAAATTAATCTCACAGGACAGCATTCTGATCATAAACATTTAATTTAAAAAACAAACCAAATATCATTATTTTCTCTTTCTTGATCTCTAAAAAAAACAAAGCTATCAAAATACCTTACTTTTAAATATGATCCACAAGGATTATATACTAGATGGAAGTGATGTTTATTATTTTTCAGCCAGTGAATGGGCAGGATTGGTCATTGTAGGAATTGTTGCTGCCAGTATTTCAATATTCTGCAATATACTTGTAATTACCCTTCAGAGTTTGATGCTATATTTTCGACGTACTACCACAACTCGAATAACGTTACGACTAATCACTGTTGCTTGCTTTTGCAACATGACGTATTGCTGCCTGGAAATCTCGGCGATAGCTATAGAAAGTGTTAATAGTGCATGTCGCCCAATCATTTTTCTGATTACATCGTTTGATACAATGACCAGTATGGCCCTATCAATGGTGGGTCTTAATTTAGTGCTACTTTTTATATTCAAAATTTATAAAAGTACAAAAGCAGAAATAGCATACTATGTTATTGTGCTATTATCCGGTTTACTCGTATCCATAGTTCCATTGAGGGCTGGCCATTTGAAGATGGAGAGCAAAATCCAAGGTGCAACATGCTGGTACTATTATCATGTGTGTGTACGTGACCCTCACTAACACTAATATATCCGTTCTTTAACAGGTATCATTTTTATTTCGAAGACAGGGTCGAAAATATATTTAATTGGGTGAGTTTTCAATTTAGTATCTGATGTTTTTTAATGTGACTAATTACGAATATAAAAGACGTGGTATTACAGTTGGCTGATGTTGTCCCTTGTTTTTGCCACAGCCTGTGCCATTTTGTCAATACGATATGTTGTGAAAAACCAAAGGAATTTAGCCGGTGTATTGAATATGTTCGCCCAAAGAGAAAGAGAGGAAGTGGCTAATGCGCAGGGTTTTCGTAGATATAATCCTTCAAATAACAATGTGTTTTTAAAAATTGCAAGACGATGTGTGTGTTATCCCTTAGGTAATTGAACTTAAAATAACATTTGAAACCAAAAAAAAAAAAAAAAAAAAAAAA
>VCJI01001038.1:14289-26114 GCA_024139395.1 Backusella morwellensis
GACTCAAAAGCCTATACATACGATCAGCTGCGTTGGAACCATCAGTTGCGGGTTCTGATGCGCTTTTATTGTTTTCTGTGGAGGCTGAGATGGTTGAAGTGCTGCTTGGTAAAGTAGCATTATCTGCGTCGTCATGCAAAGCAGCTTTAGATTTTTTATTCCGTAATGCATTGCTTCTAGATTCATCTACAGCCTTTCGGGCGTCCAAAAATCCACTACCGCCTGCTACAGTAGCGGCCATCATAGCAGCAGCTAATGCACCAGATTTAGGTTGGACCGGTGCCAGTTTACTTGCTGCTTTTGATTTTTTCTTTGTATCCGTCGAACGACTGGGTAGTGGTGAGAGGTTGGGATCCAAATACGCAGATGGGCTTTGTGAAGACATTGAAGGTAATGACACTGTGGAGCTATTACTGGTTAAATCAGAATGCGATTTTACCGGATCTGTATTGGATTTAATGATTGTCTTTGTTTGGTTAGCTGCTTTGTTTTTGTTTGTAGCGCCTGACATGTTGTTAATGATATCAAATACGATTTGGATGGGTGTAGGCTAATTCATAGTAATAGTTTTATATATATAATTAGCACACTCGAATATCCCCATATTAATATAATACTCTTACATCAGTATCCTTTGCATTTGCCACCGCGAATTTAAGCTTCTCAGCAATCACTTCAATATCATCCATCAATGTAGTGAAAATCAAAGGACTTTGGGCATCGTTACTTCCAGTGCTGCTCACCAAATCAATCGCCATTGCCAAGTTTGAGTTTGTACCAATGTTTGTGATTGATGGGTCACGAATGAGTCGAATAGATTTAATATCACAAAGTCGAATAGCAACCTATTTCATTTTTTAACAAAAATGAATTAAAAAAAAAAGCCCATTGTATAAACTGGAAAATCTATTTTTACCGTATTCACGCATGTCATCATGACACAACTATAAAACCAGAAAGTTTCTTGTGTAATATAACCTCTGCCTGTATATGCGTAACCAAAGTGAGATGAAGGGTCCTTTACAACAGCTGGAAGTTGTGAATTGAATTCTGGATCAAGGCTTTCCGTGCCTGTCAATATGGGGGATGACGGAACTTCCAGCTCTTTCTTCACGGATGGATCATTCAATGGTTTCTTTTTCAATAAACCAATAAAAGCTGATATTACGTATATATATAAAAAAAAGAAAGGAATTAGATGACCCGATATTATTAGGTTTGTTACACCATACCACTTAGTACTACTTCGTTTGCACCCACGCCTCCGAACAAATGTCTCAACTCTTTATTACGAGTGTCCAAACCTAAGGGGTAGCCAACCAAATCCACCTTTGGTACATTGCCATCATCGACTCTAGTGGGCCAGACGACTTGATGGCCATCCGAATCCGTGAAGGAGGGTAAATGGGGAGAGTTGGGCGTCGGGGGAATTTCGGCTTCTTCACCTCCGGTTTGGAACATACTTGGTACCAAAGCCCAAGGGATACCCCATGATGAGTTGGTGGGAGCCGTAGGTGTGGCTGGGTCAGCATTCATAGCAGAAGAGAAGGATTGTGCCGGTTGAGCAGGTGACATTGGTGGCGATGTTGTGGTTGTGGTTGTGGTTGTCGAATCGCTGTTGAGGGAGGCACGGGAAGCTTCCCAAACAAGCAATGGTGTTAGAGAAGTGGATTGAGCAAGAGAAGCCTCATCCGATTCTGGAGATGAAGACAGCATAACGATAGATGGTTTTTGGGGTTGAAGCGGAGCAGTGGTTGGAATATTATCAACTACACTACTTTCTTTGGTTGGTGATCCGTTGGTAGCAGCCCCGATTTCCGCTGAATTATCCGTTTCCGATGCTGCTGCAGCGGTGACTTGTGGTGTGCCTCTTACTTGGAAATCAAGCTGTTCATTTTGAAGCATCAATCTTTTTGCTTTCTCAAAAGCGCTCATCCATTCACGCATTTCCACCTCAGTTTCAGCTTGTAATACAAAAGGTGCTCTAAAAATATAATGAACATAAATGTATAAATATAGATATATCCAGGAGCATATATTTGTATATGTAAAGGTGTTTGTTACTTACTGATGGGCGCACATGACTTCGAAACAAAATCGACGATCCACCTCAGGCATGGGTTTAATATCACACAACAACACCGACACTCTATCGCTCAAGGTAACATTTCCTCTGGTACGAGAGCTGATACTTACATTACAGGAACCAAAACAACCATCATACAAAAAGAACCAACGCCTCACCCAATTATTCCTACTGCCTCGTACAAATAAATAGCCCCATTTATGACTGGGTTGGTCTTCAGTTAAGCTATAGTCCAACGAGTGTCTGCTTGACATTGCTGCAGGTTGACCGGGTGCGTATTTATCCAAATCACGAGCAGGGCGAATGCTGGTCAATAATTTGCTTTCAAGGGAGAGGCGAGAAGACTGTAATTGGTGGATTTGATAGTTGCATGTATCTTTATCCTAAAACACACACACACACACACACACACACACACACACAGCATTAATAAATCATTATATAAACAAATGAATGTGCAAATCTTACATCGCGTAACCACTGCTTCCAAGAGACCAAGTTAGATTCCAACTTTGACCAAGAGTCCGAACCTCCTTCAAAGTCTTTTAAATGAAAAGTTGCAGCCAAAGTGAAACGTTCTACCAAGAAATGCTCCAATATAGAGCGGAAATGAAGAATTCGAACGACGTGTTGACCGGACATGTGTATGTAGGCTTTTCGTGCCTCATACAATCGAAATGCTTCTTCACGGACAGCTGACGCTTCTTTTGTCTTACTTTGTGAGGTGTATTTGTACAGTTGTGCTTCGTAACGCTCGAGGGTCTTTTCATGCTGCTTTCTAAAATCCTAAATTAAAGAGTTAAGGTTTGTTTGAAACCATAGCAACCAAAGTGAACTTACTTTAAACTCCTTCAAATGGGTTTTAACAAATAGCTGAAGGGGCTGAATAAAGTTGTCGTCAAGATCGGATACCTGTTCAAAATAAGTAATTTTAGCTCGAGTAATACAAAAACAACAAAGTACGTACCAACTTTGTTTTGAATGCTAAACTTGTTTGTAAAGAATCAGAAAAGCTCTTAATTACAGCACCGGTGAAGTTGGGATCTAATGTTTTTCATATCAGCAATTATTAGTATTCCACACTTTTTATGTTCATATGCAACTTTACCAATCATACTATCGTCGATGCCCGTTGGAATCACCTTTTTACATAAAATGTTGGTTTCCAGGTTGAATTCTTTAGGCTTAAAGTTAATATTTCGTCATAATACTCGTCTTATCTTACTTACTGTTCAGTTTGTCAATGTATTGCTTCATATACTTCGATAGCGAATCCAACCATTTTTCCAATAAATCGAGTTGGTCGTCGAAGTGTAAAGTTGAGGACCTATAAACAGGTGAGTCTGTTATAGCATCATGTACCGTCAGTATAGTCGACGGTGTAGGATCTGATGTTAACTGCATCTCAACTATAGACAAATGAAAAACAGGAAGAGAGGAGAGGAAAAAGAAAAACGAAAAAAGTCGTTTATTTTTGATTTTTTTTATGTATAAAAAATATTTAAAACTCCTACCCCCTCTCTCTTTTCGAGGCAAATTGAGTTCACCAATCATCATAACAATCTACCAAGTAGACTTTGTATAATTTACTACTTTAAATACTTAATTAATGGCTTGGTATCTCACGTTTTATTCATAAGAAGGTGCGTTTTTCAATGGAAGGCTTAATAAAAACTAAACCTGGCTTTTGTGCGCCCCACAAACACACAACATTAAATAGCTTGCATACGTGATCTTGATTTTTTTTAGCCAAATGCCCATTCGCAGTTAGCTTCTGTTTTTTTGTTTATTGATTTTTATAAAGTTGAGAAGACAGTTCATGAGTTTTATTAACATTTTCTGACAATAAAAAACATGTGCATTTCAACCAATCCCAGGAATATCATTCAGCCAATTGAGTGCATGAAAAATAAAGTATAAAAAGTAAGCGATTTATTAATAAAACAAACAAAAGCGTGGATCGGATTAATTAATCAATTAACACTACAGCCTTATTCCAATGACCTACTCTACTGGAATATTATTTACAAAGTCTAAAATGGTGTTCATTATTCGTTAAAGAAAAGTAAATGTAGCTTTATCTTTGTGATTTTAGCTATTTTTATTTTCTCCTCTTCCGTTATTGGAATTGTTCAACCTAATTCAAAATAGCTAATATGAGAAAACATGTATGTATTTCGTATCTTAAACACAATTGCCTGGCCACTAAAGAAATAATTCTTTTGGCTAAAATAAGATATAGTACGAAATCTGTAGAGAACATGGCAAGCATAATTCTATAAACAAGATTATAGTAAAAAAAAAATAAGGACAGAGAAAGTAAACCACAATCGACGTAGTAGGAAACCCCTTAAATCAAAAGAACTGATTGAATTAGTACTGTCAAAGATAACTCCAAGCTTAAATCTAATACGAACAAGTAGAACCATGTGATATCATACACAAGAACAATAATAATGGGGACAGATCTTTTGATATATGATATCTCCATTAAAATGCATATAGAAAACATATGTTACACAACATCATCAATGCCATCATCTTTTTATTTATCTGAAGTGCCAAGCAAATGCTTGGTTTAATTGCGTCTGTAGATAATTTAAAAAGGTACTATAACGGGTCCATATCTTTTTTTGACAGATAGAGGTATGATATTTGAGTTTATTTTTTTTAACTGGTGAAATAACATAAGCAAGTGTGTGTGTATACTAATTTGAGATAACAACTAGTTTAAGATCTTCATCTTTGAATCCATTGACTTAGTATTTTCCTTAATTTGAATATTATTATTAAGTAATCGATTTATCAAGAAACAAAGTTTTTGGATCAAAAGCATTGTTTTATTTAAAAAGAAAAATGATAATAGGAAGGGAACTGAAGAACTTGGCTTTCCAATTATTTGTGGCCGCCAATTTACGGGTCACAGCTCCATGGTTGTTATTCTATATCAAAAGTTGACTATTTACAATATACACACATCTTGTCCCGTAAATTGGATCCATTTACCTCTTTTGTATATGCTCTATAGGAAGTATGTTCATTTTGTATCCATCAGTGATCCATAATTACGTTTATAGGAAGTTTAAGTATGAAATAGGCAGCATCCTAGTTTGTTGTTACTATTATTAAAAGTAAAGAAGTGTATAAGAAGCACACAGCGAGTGCTCAAACCACAAAAAGTTAAGAAACTTGAGTTTAGATATTACATTGACGTCACTCTAATTTAATTTGTAGTGAAAAGTGTAGTGCATGTAGAGCTATAGCCTATTTTTTTATTAAGAAAAAAAAAGCACACGGCTGTCCGACAAAGGTCATGTTCCAAAATAAAGACGAATTAGAATTAGGGAAAGCGCTGCTAGGTTCATATCGTAATCTTCTTGAACGTAATTCACTGGTTCCTGAGCATGTAAATGCCCTTATTGACATTAGCCTCATTTATGAAGTGGCATTTCTAATCTTTACCAGCAGAGTCTAGATAAATTAGAGCAGCTTTCAAAGTACAGCTATAGTTTTAGCTCAGCATGGTTTACCACAGAGTTTGTGGAGTATCTTATCAATAAAATGGATAAAGCCATCGATTGTAAACATAAAGAGGCAGTTGGATATACGACGTTGATACTTAAACGATGGGTCCACACCTTATTTGAAACAACGATGCTCGACTCGAGCGAAAAGCAGCAGCACTTGATGATAGTGATCCAGCTTTTTATCAAGACACTTTACATTAAAGACAATACATGGATTTCACCTGTTCAGGATGATGCATGGAGAACACTGGTGGATTTAATAGGAAGAAATGTATACTCTGATGCGAAACTATTAAATTCAATGGCCGATGTTATTGAAACATATGCAAAGGATATGGAGAGAGTAAAGAAAACATCCTCCATTGTTAATGCTGTTGTGGGACACACCCTATCAAAAACATCCGCATTGAATGAGATGCATTCCTGCCAACGATTACTTTGTGCCCATGTCCATTATGTTGGTCCAACATGCGAAGGAATTCATGCTATTATGCTGGCCTTCGAATACAGCATTGATGTTCGATCGCAAACGGATTTGTCTGCATTGACTCAAATTAGCATCAACGTTGCACAACATGGCGGATCTTGTTTATTTAAAATGCCAAGTAAATGCTTGGCTCAGCTGGCGGGTCTAGCTGGCGTAGTGTAAGTTGTTGATGGGCAATACTTGTCAAAAACAAGCATTATTAATACATTTGATTACTCCATGTCTAACAGTAGAGCGCTTCAGTTCAATGATAATGCAAGCAAAGCTATTTATTTAAAAAATGATGCAGAACACGTATTTCTTCAACAATTGAATAAGGCTCTCAACATATCAATGTCACTGGAGCATATTTATCAGCTGGAGACGAATCGGGACGCCATCACTTTTCTCTCTGGACGTTGCTTGATAAAAATACCCGATCAGCATATCAAAAAAGAAATGAATCTCAACAACCTTGTCAAAGTTATAAGCGCAACTCTACTCGATAGTAAATACACCTTTCAAGGAGGAAATATCATCCACAACTTGATAAACACCCCTTCTATGCTGAAGCAAGTCGATGACTTGGTTAACCATCTGTTATTCAAGGATATTGGTCGTATATCACGCACTCTCGCCAAACTTATTATTATACTTTGTAGGCAGAAAGACTATACAACTATTGGTCATTTACTAAATAGGTAAAAGCATTATTCTCATTATTAGTATGTGTATTTATTGTTGTATTGATAGATTGTCTGGCTTTTCGTACAACATCTTTGTTGATTGGGATAGATTTATATGTGATCACTCGGGAATATCCATGGATTCTGAAGAAAGTAAAAACTACACTGAATTGACAACTTTACTATGGAATGTGTTGAAGTCTATCCTATTTTCGTCCATTGTGTTGTTGCAAGCAGCTGCGACTGATCTGCCACATTACTCAGGCTTAACAAATATACCACAGAACATTCTATCGATTTTCGCAAACCTTTCCTTCATAACTGAACGGTTGGGACAAGGACTAGCAAGCCGCAATGCATACGAGAAAATAGTGATGAGTACTGTGGCATTTCTACTACATGAAGATAACAATGTAGTACTAAACGAGATAATAAGCCAAGCATTTAAAGAACATGGTAAGTTTTATGTGGATATCATACATTATAATGAATTGAATGACTCAACTCATCATAGCTCCAATGCTATTCATACATGATAAACAAGAAACAACCAATATGCTGTCCATGGTAAAACAATCTCGCCTTTTGTTCTACACAGATCTTTGCGAACAAGTGATGCACAAAATCGATAATAGAGTCATTGAAAAAGACATATTGCCTGTACTTTACCCGATCCTAAGTTGGAGGAGAATCGAAAATAAAAACCTCTATGAAAGTGCACATGCCGCTGTTATAAGTATCTTTACATCAGAAAAGCCCGTATGTAATGGATTAGCAGGCATTTATGCTGCGATATTAATACAAGTAAGATGATGAAAAATCGTAGTTAATGTTACACCTCTTTAATTTACATGATGATTGCTCTCGTAGAATTTCCCTCAACCAATCAGCTTGAACCAACTGAGATATGGCTTTAGAACACTAATTCAGGCACTTTGTGAAATGGACGAAGCCCTTGCTTGGGTGACAACAAACCAGTTAATTACCAAACTTGATACAATCAACTCCAACATCGTTATTCATAGTCAATACATGGTTGTGCTTATTGACCTTCTTAAACCATTATCCATCAGTCCCTTCTTCACTGTTATGCTTGATCATGTCCAGCGGATGATACTTACTCAGCCAACAAAAGGAATGCAGAAAGCGACAATGAAAATACTATTCGAGACGATAAGTAGCTTTGATATTTCAGATACGAGAAAGACTGAAGCAATCGCCTGGTATTTGGCGCTGAGAAATAAAATAAAATAAAATAAAATATACATGTAAAAAATGACAATGTCGTTTATTCATTTATTTATCTGCTGCTTTAAATTGTTTTTGTTCCATCGCAATGAAATGGTTGATTCGATGATGATTTGCAGGATTTAAGCATTGGACTTTTCATTGACCGAGACGTAGTGATATACAACGATTAAAAACATTGCAGCCACACCAAATGAGTTGGCAATGAGGGAAAGCTGGGTATCAGAAATCATGTTTCAGCTGTTTTAAAAGGACATTTAAACACTATTTTCGTAATGACAATTTGATTAACTTACGAAGCGCGTGTTAGATGAACAAGTGTATTCAAAAAAGAAATTAGAGCGACTCACATCTTTGCACGTTGTACCTATTGCAGCATGTAGCAGTCACAATCGGACATTCACAAGTTTTCAATCATGCTTTGTCAACCATGGCGAGAACGGTGTTATTTCACTTTGAGAGGTAACCATCTAATTGTGATTATCGTGATTGCCTTAACCTAGAAAGCTGGATATAGTTCCATCTTGTAGCCTGAAAACAATTATTCTTTTCAAAACAACATCTCAGTAATTAGGACTCTATATGTTTTGTGTAATAAATAATGGTATTTTTTGTTTTATTATTTGTAAACTACATGGTGTAGCTGTCGTCTCTATTAGAAGTAAAAGGTATATATGTATATAAATAATGCTAATCTAAGGATGCGTCATCTACTCGAGTTTCTTTTCTTCCCCTTCAGGTTTTATATCCGAGTTTTCCTTGGCATCATTATCAACGGGCTGCTCTTTTTCTACACCAGGATTTCCCTGACTTCGAGCATCAGGATCTACAGGTTGTGCAATGGATACAGGCCCAACAGGCTCAAAGAGAGGTACTGCTTCTTCTGATATTGGCTTCTCGGGAGTTTCCATTTTGAAAATGGGTTCATTTTCTTCTGGAGTCGAAAGTCCATCTTCCACTTTATTATCATTGAAAGGCTGGTTCTTCTCAAAATCAGATATAAGTTGTTCTAAATCAGGTAAAGGCTCGCCTAAATCCAGTTCGATCTCGTCAGATTCAGGTTTATTTTCTTCTGGTTCTTCAAAAGATTCGTCCGATTCTTGGCCAATCTCTTCAGGGGCAGAGTTCAGGTCCTCTGGTTCCGGTACATACTCTTCTGAAGCCTGTACAGGATCATCAGCTGCAGAAACAGGCTCATCAGAAGCGGCATCAGATTCCTTTAGCACGTGGGCCGAGTTCTCTGAAGCCTGCTCAATAACATCAGAGGAAGATTCCTCGATATCAGCCATGTTAATTAAAGACTCAGAAGATGAAGATTCAATAAAAGGTGTTTCAATAAAGGAGAGTTCGGAGAAAGATGACTCATCAGCGGAGGCTTCTGCAGATAAAGACTCACCTGAAGAAGTATCTAAAGACGAAGTTTCATCAGACAGAGACTTATCAAAAGATTCAATGGAAGACGAAGGTTCTTCAGAAGAAGTTTCAATAGGTGAGGGCTCAATAGAAGATGATTCACTAGAAGACGTTTTCACAGATGAAGCCTCAGAGAGAGAAGTTTCCACGAGTGAAGATTCTATAGACTCAATAACGGAGGAGAGGCTGGAAATAGTAGTAGATGTGGCACTCGGAGTACTTGAAATTGTGGTTGGCGCCTTAGGAGGAAAGTCACAATACAAAATACCTACAAAGTATTGTACTTATCAATACATCCAGTATTATTTTTTGACATATTGGTACTACCTTCTGAATCATGACAAACAAGACCAGGGGAGCAATCACGTATGACCCACTTGTTAATATTACATGTTAACCATTGAGATAATGCACCAGATTGAACGCATTTTTCTTCACCAGAAATAGAACATGGGTCACCATTCCTCTCGGTGGCTTTTACTGGGGACACGTATTGACTTGATGCAAGATAATCTTTGTCATTGTCATTGTCATTGTCATCATCATCATCTTCTTCTTCTTCTTCTTCTTCGTCATTATTATCATCATCTTCCTCGTCTTTTTCCTCGTCTTTTTTCATGATTTTCTCAGCTATTTTTTGTTTTCTATAGTGAGAAGTCAAATAGAAATCAGGGCTGTTACATTTTTCAGGTGCTGGGTCATGAATTCTATTTACTACATCTACCAATTCACCATTATCATGATGAATATCCCTAGATGTATATTATAATTAAAAAAAATCAAGAGAATAATCCATGTCAGCCATCAAGAGATAAAGAACTTGTAAAACATTTTCCATTTACCAAACCATAACACCTGCCAAACCCTCGCAAAGAGCATGCTGAACCTTTATATCAATCGAAGTTGGATCATCATATGAGACGTAGTGCTTTGTGGATGGATTGAATAACCAAGGTGTTTTTGTTACATCGTCCCAGTAGCGTTTCCAGCCTTCACCAGTAGAAACCATGTCGCTTTTCAAAATCCCTTCATTACGAAGATTCGCCCATTTCCAAATACCTACATGTCATAAAAAACGATAGTATAATATAAGAAAACCGATTGATTCTTAAAAATGAATTACATGCTATTATAAATACCTGATAAACCAGGCACATCTTTACTACAATAAGAATCTGTCCAATATTCATCATCAGAGTCGCCTTTCGGTGCCCCCATAACGGCCTTGTGATACTGGTGGGGATCTTTGGTCATGTCAGTTTCCGCTTGCATGGCTCTACCGTAAAAAGCCAATCCTGCTGTCATTTTTGAACTAGGTACTCCAGCCTTTTTCCAGTCATTGATGCCTACACAAAAGAATAAAAGAGAAATTATCATTCCATTTTCTTTTTCATTCATGGGTTTAGACTTACTATCGACAAATGAAAACTGGGCGCCCTTTCCTTGCTGTGTCATAAAAGGCGCATTTGGGCCTGTTTCTGAAGCCCAAGCACCATTGATATCTATTGTTGAGATAGATAGAATAACAATAGTTTTGGGTATGAGTATATATATAAATAAAAACAAGTTAGTAAATAAATTTATATATCCAAAATAAAAGGCAGAAGCTCCTACCGTAGCTCATTAAATTGATGTGATCAAAATAGGGAACAAATTCAGTAACATTTGTCATTGGTGTTCCAGACTTAATAAAAGGCTTCACATGAACTGCCATTGAGATTTCTTTATGATCATTTGGGTAGGTTTTATCCAATTCTTGGCGAAGTTCCTTTAATAGCAGCAAAAAGTTATCTGCATCGTCTTCAGAAAATTCATTACATCCTGCAGCTTGTTTACCAGGATATTCCCAATCTAAATAAACATTGAGGTTGGAAAAAAAAAAAAGGGATCGATATGATTGGTTTTGAAAATGTATATATTTAGTAAAAATATATAAAGGTATGTATACATATATATTATTAACTTACCGATATCAACACCATCCGTCTTATATTTTTCTATAAAGTCCAAGTTCCACTCAATAAACTTTTTGCGCTTTTTTTTATCGGCGGCCATAGAACTGAAGAGTTGTGAACCGGTCCATCCACCAATAGATAGGAGAACTTTTGTATCGTTCCCGTGAGCTAAATTGACCAGGTTGGGAAGACTAGAGTCCACGGTAGAATCATCAGGGAATGAGGGAAGATGGTCGGGGTTGTTTAATAGGGCAAATGCTATACATTTGATGTATAATTATCAATTATATTCCTTTTAGTTAATCCTTAATTGGAAAGTATAAATGTAATTCATACCATAATTAATATGAGTATACTTCTCAAAGGGAATATGTTCTACGGGGTAATTGGCATATAACCAGTTTGGGAAGTACCTGTGGTGAAATTTAAGTTACAAAAAAAAAA